>JAJOZX010004908.1:0-15000 GCA_023014485.1 Bathynomus jamesi
ACACACTCAAATAGTGTGCAAGATTTGGTCTAACCTTTTCTTGAACTGATCCACAGAGGAACTGTTCACAACTTTCGAAGGTAACCTGAAAGAGTTACAAGGACAAGGACAAGAGGAAGCCTCAAAGACCTTTCGGTCCACTCTGGAGGTTCCTGTTATTAAAAGTTTATTTTTGTTTCAACTATCCTAATAGTAGTAGAAAACTGGATAGAAAAGTAGAAGGCTCTCTCCCCACCCTCCGCTCCCTCCGTGCCAGAGGCAGGTATGGAAAAAGGTTGAAGAAAATACCTTGACCCTGGAAAAGTAGCCAAGGAAATTTTACAGGAAAGTGGAGAATATATAAATAGCTCTATATTTAGCTTGCTCACAGAGACACCGTGCAAGCGAACTCCTGCAGAGTTTTCTGAGGTTTTAATCTTAAACTATGAGTGTGTTCAGTACTTTGTCCAGCCTATTTTTAAACACATTTACACTTTGACTGGAAACAACCTCTGAGGGAAGTTGGTGCCATGGAAAATTTTGTACACACTCAAATAGTGTGCAAGATTTGGTCTACCCTTTTCTTGAACTGATCCACAGAGGAACTGTTCACAACTTCCGAAGGTAACCTGTTCCATGTGTCACAGATCTTATACGTAAAGTAATTCCCACATACACTAGTCCTAAACCGTTTCAAATCCAACTTCCAACCATTGTTGCGAGTTGGGTTATCATTTAAACTAAACATACTTCTAAAATCGACATCGTTGAACCCGCGTAAGAGCTTGAAAACCTCGATCAGTTGACCGCGCAGCCTCCGAGTTTCAAGCGAAAACAAGTTCAGGGCGCGTAACCGTCGATTGTAGCCCATATGCCTAACGGAAGGGATTAACTTTGTGGCCCTCGCCTGCACTCGCTCCAGCCTCTCAATATCTTTCCTGAGGTGGGCGACCAGAACTGCACAGCATACTCCAGGTGCGGCCGAACAAGGGAATTGTACAGTGAGAGCACAATCTCCTTGTTCCGAAACTGAAATTGCCTCCTGATATAACCCAATAGTTTCTGGGCTTTCTTTTCCACCTCTACACACTGTTTCGTAAACTTAAGATCGCTGCTAATTAGCACACCCAAGTCCTTTTCTAAATCTGTCACCTCGATATTACTACCCAACATCGAGTAGTCCGACTTGGGATTGGCGTAGCCAATGTGCATCACTTTGCATTTACCCAAGTTAAACGGCATTTGCCATTTTTCGGACCACTCTCCTATCCTACCTAGGTCCGCACGCAGTTCCTCGATCGCTTCGGGCGTCCCAACATTGGCCCCAAGCTTGGTGTCATCAGCGAATTTGGCGATCCGACTGACGATGCCACCGTCGATATCATTTATGTAAATGATAAACAACAGTGGCCCCAAAACGGAACCCTGAGGAACCCCACTAGTGACCGAGGCCCAACCCGAACTAGCCCCTTTAATTACCACCCTCTGCCGCCTATTCATCCGCCAGTTTTCAATCCACCTACCTATTTCCCCACCGATACCCAGCGCGCGCACTTTCGCCATTAGCCGGCGGTGAGGTACCTTATCAAAGGCTTTCTGAAAGTCGAGATAAAGTATATCAATCGCCCTACTCTTATCGTACTCACTCAAAATGACGTGGAAAAACTCGAGCAAGTTGGTGAGACACGACCTATGAGAGAGAGAGAGGAGAGAGAGAGAGAGAGAGAGAGAGAGAGAGAGAGAGGAGAGAGAGAGAGAGAGAGAGAGAGAGAGAGAGAGAGAGAGAGAGAGAGAGAGAGAGAGAGAGAGAGTTGACAAATTAGACACGTTTGTTTTTGCAAAATTTTTGGAATTAATTGTAAAAGTCAATAAAGAATAGAAGATTATGAATCAATAAATGCAAAGGGGAATGGAACACTATTTAAATTAATATATACTGATGTATTTAATTTATTATTGACGTTTATAATCAAGTAAAAAAATTGGAAAAAACAAAGCTGCGTATAGAGAGTGGGCCAAAAATAAGGAAACACGCTTGACGGATCATAGATTTGTGTCGCGGTTGAGTTAGTTCTACGGAACGTTATATTCAGAAGATGATATACGCAACTTAATTACAGAGAATGGATTATTCTTCACCATAGTGACAAAGCTCACGACTGTTTACATCTACACGAATTTAATTTGTAAAGTGGTACACCATGAACGGAATACGGCTGAAGTTGCGGTTGCGAAGGAGGTTTAACAACCCCATCAAACAACAGCAGCTGAAGTTGCTCGTCAGTACCAGAGGCGTCTTGTATAAGAGTTCGATGAAACGAAAGTATCCACAATGCACCCAGGACCGGAGGACCTAAAAAATGTCGTGGGCCGATTGATTGCCCAGCGTGGTCTCCGGAACTGACTCCAGCTGACTTCTTTTAATAGGATATTGTCAAATATACCCGTAGTGTATACAACAAAACCTCGGATTTATCCAACGCTCGAGGATGCTATTGTTGGCGCAGTGCGGAGCTTGCCAGTGGAATTGTGCCAACGAGTTTGCCAATAAGACTATATTTGTGCAAAGACTTGAACGACGGATTCATTGGGCAGTTTTTGGGAAAAGATTTATTGCTATAAATACTGAAAAACTTCTTTTTTTTTCCATGACACTTTTACAATTCTCTTTATTTTCGCTAAACTTTTATTAGAATTGAGGCGTGATTCCTTACTTTTGGCCAACTCTTTATATTAATTGACAATTTCAAATGATCGTAACGGATGGACAGAGCTATTCATGTTGTAATGTAATCTAAAAATTACCTATTAACCAGTTAGGAGGGGTCAGAAACTGGCACAGCGCTCAGGGCAACTCATACAGCCTATTGCGTTAACTCTTTTATGGTTATTACCAACGCCATCTGGAGTTGAACCCTTGACCTCATTGTCTTCATTTCGCTTATTTGGGAACGCTGTTACCCACTGAGCTACGTGCGTTGGCGAAAGATGGTCTAAAATTACTAACTTAATGTTATGTATCATAATTTTCAATCCGCATTTTAAATTTACACGCGAAGAATTCCCGTAACATCCGTATACGAATAATGCAATATTTCAGAATGTATAATATATGCCAAATACCAGTACCATTAATAACACTGTATGATTAGAGCGAGGCGTAGTTCTGATACTGGCATAGAGATTCCTCGAATGATTTTGCATAACCATTGTTATTAGTTGGCTGGTAGGATGTCGGATCCTTTCGATTGGCGCGGTTCAGTCTTGCGTGAATGATTTCGCTGCAGTGTGGAGTGATAGATAAAATTGGGAAAATAGCGGGTGTGAGGAGAAATTAAATTATATATATATATATATATATATATATATATATATATATATACACAGTATATAAAGTTAAAATTGCAATAACTGCAGGCAAACTAATAAAAGGTAACAGGGATTTTTTTTTTAATTTCACATCCATTAGTTTCAATTCCCAGAAGCAACCTTCGTCAGGATAAAAAAGAGTTAAAATAAAATAAAAGAAAGTTAAGGTTAAAAATCTGACTGATCCGAAGAGGAGTGAACACCACGTTATGAAAACCATAACATATATATACGAATTATGCAGAAATCTTCGTTTTCTTTTATCCAAATGTATTTTATTTTGGTTTTAGAACTAAATTGTATTTTCAAGTATTTTCCTTCAGTACATTATCATGTATCATTCACGACGTTACTCCAGAGAATATAGTTTCGGAGATTTTAGCCTTGACCATAAGTAATCCTCAGCTTTTGTACGTTTTATTTTATTTTAGACGGGACTGGGTACCAGAAGTTGAAGTGCTACTGGCATGCAGTTTTTGTTTGTATCTGGTACTGGTATTGGAGGCAAAATGGTACTGGCAATATCAACAACTGAAAATGGTTATCCATATATATCAACTAGTACATTATTAATTTTTTTTTTTACCTATGGACGGTACCTATTTTGCAGGGTGAATAACACTATAAATAAAGTAGTCATTGAAGATATATGAATAGTTTGAATACTATACAAAGAAATCAATACAGTGACAACACTGAGAAGAACCATTTGTAGCAGCAAGTGGTGAACACTATACAGTAAATGAGTCTAATTGACATTTTGTGCTTCACAGTTTTAACTTTGTGGTGCTAAATTCTTCCCAAGAAGATTTCTGTATTGAATTTTAGACATATTTCTAGTGAAAATAAAAGAAAGAGAAGAAACAGAGTCCATATTAGAGCAATTTAGCAGAGAGGAGGGCAATTCATTTTCAGAACTCCAACAAAGAGAGCAAGACAAAATTGCATATTTGTTTATAAAGATTTGTTTATAAAAAACGTCTGAACAGGTACAGTAGTTAGAACAACGTGAAAAAAGTGTTAGCAGCTGACGAGGAAGCTTCTAAACAGTGGCTGCATCCTCCAGCGCAGGACACGTCAACGCGAAGAAGCGACGTCAAACCAAAACATCAACGCGCTGGTGGCCAAACTTCCTCAAATCTCCGTGTAGCGGGCTGTCTACGGTTGGCTAGACTGGCAGTCGACGGCCTGTTGCGTGGCACGGTCAGAGTGCCGATCGGCTCCCGGGGCCGGACCTATTCTCAGAGTGCTATTTTTTCAATTACAGGGAACAATTGCGTGCTCCCCGAACTACTCTTACTCTCTGGCGACATTAAGACTAATCCAGGCCCCACTACAACTTACACATGTCACCATACACAAAGACATAGACACAATAGCACCATGAGACACATACAGAAGTATAATATTAACATATTACAGTACAACGTAGATGGCCTCACAAACAAAATCATGCAGCTTAGGGAATTCGTACACAAACAAAACATTCACATAGCACTTATACAAGAAACAAAACTAAAACGCACACACAAAACACCCGCCATCCCTGACTTCACGGCGATCCGTCAAGATCGTACTGGGGGTAACGGGGGTGGACTCATCACTTACATACGTAAAAGCATTAGCTACACTGATGCTACCCAAAACATTACAAACACAATCCAAGCAGATAACACGATAGAAATACAGGCAGTTAACATTAAAACACGCGCAAAACACAACACCACACTAATCAACATTTACATCCCACCAGATAGTTCACCTCAGGTGCCAGCCAATTACAATCCACAGTTACACAATCTTGCCTCTCTCACTAATGTCATCTTAGGAGGAGACTTCAACGCCAAAGACACTAGTTGGTACCTGCACAACCAAAACAACACCAGAGGCGCCAACATAGCCACACAACTAAACAGCCTCTTCATTCTTAACAATACAGAAGAACATACACACATACCACATCAAGCAGGATACTCAAACTCCTCCCCAGACATAACGTTCTGTTCCCCCTCACTAGCAACACATACACAATGGAGAACAGAAAAACAACTGTCATCAGACCACCTGCCCATCATCATTACAACACATTCTACACTCTGCCCCAACAGCCTTAGGCACACTTACAGAAATTACAAGAAAGCTGATTGGGAACAGTTCAAAATACAGACTGAGGAACAATTCACCACATTAAACAGCACACCCATCATAAACATCGATACAACACTCAAGACATTTAATCAGATTATCAATAATGCAAACAAATACATACCCAAGGGCAACATTAGGAAATACAACCCAAATTACACTAGAGAAATAGCCCACCTCATAAGGCAACGTAACAACCTCAAATATAACACACAAACACCACACACAGAAGCCATAAAACAGCAGATACGATAGCTCAACACAGAAATAACAACAAACTCAAAGAAAAACAAACAGAAACATTCAGGGAATTCATAACAACACTAAACCACTCCACAGATACATACAGGCTATACAAGACTATAAACAGCATTACCCACTCTAACAGCGGCATTCACACCTCACACGCGGCTATCTGTCGCAGCCAAAATAATATCCCAACATACACACAACAAGCTAACATTCTAGTTAATCACTACGCAAAGATAAGTCACTTAAACAGAGACAACAACCAGAAACATGCAGACAGACAAACAGCCAGACACAAGAAAACCTACAGACTCGACATGACCATTACACCCTTCAATACAGACCAGACCACCAAGATCATCAAAAACATTAAGAATTCGAAGGCTACTGGACCAGACAACATATCTAACATACACCTTAAACACTTGGGCCCACAAGGAATATTAGCTCTCACAAATATCAGCACATATTCATACCAACACTGTATTATTCCTGACATATGGAAACAAGGTAAAATTATTACACTACTCAAACCAAACAAAAATCCAACAGAACCAGCTTCCTATAGACCCATTACTTTACTATGCACACCTTCCAAAGTAACAGAAAGACTAATCTTACAAATCACCAACCCACACATACCACTATCGCCTACTCAACATGGATTCAGACCTCACCACTCAACCACGACATTACTCACTAACCTCACGCAGCACATCATGGATGGCATCAACTCCAGAAGACCAGCTCAACGTACACTATTAGCAACAATAGACATTAGTAAAGCATTTGATGCTATCCCACGCTTCCCTCTCATAAACAAAATACTCAACACAAACATGCACAATAACACCAAAAGGTGGCTGAGCAACTATCTCTCAGGAAGATACTCACATGTCACATTTAATGGCAAGTCATCCAAAAACAAGCTTTTTCCGAACGGGGTCCCTCAAGGCTCTGTTCTCTCACCAACACTCTTCAACTTATACATGCATGACATTCCAACACCCATAGATAACAAGCTTACCTTATCATCATATGCAGATGATATCACTCTAACATCCACCCACAACAACATCGACACCGCTACAAATAACCTACAAACATACATAAACAGTATACAAGACTGGCTCACACACAATAGACTCAAAGTAGCGCCCACAAAATCAACCATCACCTTGCTTACAAGCAACACAAAAGAACACCAGGTAATTCCACAGCTTACACTAAACAACATCAACATTCCACACACTCACAGAACCAAAATACTTGGTTCCATACAACACATCATTATCTTTTGCAAACCACATTCAGGACATTAAAACCAAATGTACGTCAAGACTTAACACGCTTAGGGTACTAACAGGCACAAACTTTGGACACCAGCAGGAAACAACATCACTCATATACAAACAATATATTCGCTCAGTTATGGACTATGCTAGCCCATGCTGGGCACCCATTATCTCAAACACACACATAAACACCTTACAAACAATACAAAACAACGCACTTCGTATCATTACAGGATGCACTCAAACAACACCAATAGAACACCTGCACACAGAAACAAAAATACTAAAAGTTAGGGAACATTTAGACATGAGGGGAACACAATTCATGGCAGCAGCGACAACTAACCCACAACACCCTTGCCACTACATGTACAATCATGCACCAACACCTCGCACCATTAAGGTAACACCAGAGAGATATTATAACGAAATACTCCATTCCATACCACGCCCCACAGACATCACACAGTACAGAAAACACATACACACACATCTAACCCACAAAGCACTGACACGACTCGGTCCGAATGCGGTCCTAGGTGCGAAGCCGCCACCCATTAACAGGTCAGAGATCAGCCTGAGCAGATCGGATCGAGTTAACTTAGCACGATTCCGATGTGGACATCACCCAAACTTACGGACATATAAACACAGACTAGACAACTCCATAGACGACACCTGCCACCTGTGCCAAGACACACCACAAACAATTGAACACATTATGACGGACTGTACCGCTCTAGCACAACAACGAACACAACACAACATCACTAGTGCGCTGAACCTCTGGTCCACTCCGGAGAGGGCGATCGGTTACCTGCGTGCCGCCGGCTTGCTCGATCAGGGTGGGCTGATCGGCTAAACAACAACAACAACAACAACAGATGAACGAGTAATGTACATTTAATCCTACATTTTTATTAGTATTCCATTATTTATTAATCGAGATTTCAACTTGTTTTTAAACAAGGTTACATTCACATTACTTTTTACTTTTTATATCAGCTCATGTAAATCATTTCAGTTTCAGTCCAATGAAAATTGGTAATTTTTAAATTGAAAACAATCTAAATTGAGGAATAACATGTTTTAATCTATTTCTAGTCTGATCTGAGTGGATTTTTTGATGTCACAAAATATTTATTTACCTATTGTCAGTTAATGATTTTGTTCTTACACTTGTAGCTAAATAAAAATAAAATGTGTCAGTTTGATTACAGCTTTGAGCTTTCATAGTTTTAGCTCTTTAAATAATGCACTAGAATGGATTGTGGAAATCGGTATCAGATAACATTATTGCTCGTTTTTGGATGACAGACTGTTTAAAGTGTTGTGAGCAGAATTTCCCCATACAAGGGTGCAGTACATCATCCAAGGAACAACAACAACAACAAGAGTATAATAAAGTTAATAAACCTGTTTAGTGACTACATGTATATGTTTAAATATATCAAGCAATGCTGCTTGAAATCACTTTTTATCTATAATTTACATGATTATTCCACTGCAAATTCTTATCTAGCATTACACCAAGAAATTTTATTACAGTCCGCTCCTTTACAGCAATTTCATCAATATTTAGTTCATGTGAACATGCTCTATTTTGATTTGGCCCTGTCAAAAACAAGGTATTTTTTAATACCTATTAATTTAATTTTTATGATCTTTTGTATAAGATGCTGCTTAAACCAAGAGCATAAAAACCAAAACCAAATTGCTTTGTAACACAAACTTTTAGACTTATTACGAAGGAACTTACTAGCCTTGAAAATGAAAATATAACATTAATGACAAGTTTTAAAAGGACTAGGCTGAGTTTATAATTAAATCCAGTGGATTTTAGAAACAATATTATTGACTGAATTTCCAGATAACGTTGGTCTTCAGTCATTTAAAATGTGATGCACTGTAGAAAACAGTCTTTCCACGCTGATTTGGGTTGGTGGAAGGGCAGAAATTATCTGCGCTGCATCTACCGAAGGATTTGGTCTTTTAGCTGCCCACCACAACAGAACAGAAAAGTCTTGTTGCCTTTCACACGAAGTTCACTGTCGTATGCAGTGCGGGCTGCACGAAGACTTTCCTTACAGGAATCTTACTTAAATGCCGCAAAAGCTTCTCTAATTTTTCGTCAGTGCCTTCCGCAGCAGAGCTACTTCACACTTTTTCTTCATCATCTGGAATTTCCTCAACTGCAGTTAAGTGCTTCTCTTTTAGAGTACCTATCAGCAACACTTCCTTGTTGTACTGGCCACAACAGTAATTTGTACCGAGGATCACAAAAGACTCCACCAAGTAGAATACTATTTTCCACCAGTTGCTTCTGGCTGTTTTGATATCTGCGTCTGCGTTTGCGTCTGCGATCACTATTACGAGCATTATTTAAAGGGTTAAGACTTTTCCTTGCCCTATAGAATTAATGTAGTGTTTGGTGAAACTATTAGATTTAAATTCATTTATCTCTATTGTTTATGGTCTTTAATTTAAGAAATTAAAGATCCAGAGATCCATGCAGTTTTCCAGTTATACCTATTCTATCGTCAATATATATATATATATGTCAGTTATCTAATAAGTTCTTTTTAAGCAAGACCTTAATTACCTCTCTAGTTCCGTACTAGTTTGCGATTGAATAAATAAATAAATAAAAAGGTTACCTCCGCTTTGGGATATGGGACTCATTTTCTTTCAAGGATATTTAATTTTATCCCAAATTTTATCTCTTAATTTTATGAAAACGCTTCAAAATGTGGGATGCGATTACTATCGGTCAATTTTTTGACATGACTCTGGCCTCCCGTTTGCGAATGGGGCAGTGCAAGGGCGGATCTAGGGGGGTGGGGTCCGCGACTTTCGGACCCCGCTTCAATTTCTTGCAAGTGCCCTATTTGAATGATGTGTATGCCTCTGAAAACAAATTTTGTTTTTGTAAATAGATTATGGTTATTTTATTTTATTCAAATTCTATTTTGAGTCTTTATCCCTCCCTATACATTGTACTTCAAATTTGTAGTTGTAATGGTTTTCATAGGTGCCCTTAACACTGGTGCAGCCATATCACTATTTTTATCTTCATCTTATTCTGATAGTAGGCCCGTAGCCAGGGGGAGGGGGGTCGTGGGTCGAATGAACCCCCTTGACATGAAAGGTCCACTTTTGTAACCATAGTTATAACTTATGATGTGATCTTATAATATATATAACATCATTTAGTAAATAAACACTCGCATTTTTTTTATTTTTTAACTTCACAAACTTCTCTAAACTACTCTAACCCTCATCCGCAGTGACTAGGTCGTTGCACCAAAAGGTCCGCCTTTCTACAATTTTGACCTCCCCCCACCCCTTTGGGAAGTCCTGGCTACGGGACTGGATAGTTCTTTTAATTGGCAAAACAATTGTAATTGTTTGAAAAATTTTCCTTGATAACTCTTGTACCCAAATTAGATGTTTATTTTGTATCATATTTGAATGAGACTCATCTAATAAAACGATACAATTGATTTTACACTCGCTCATCGGTGGTCTGTTTCAAGAAAATTTTTTTAGTGCTGTGCCATTTTTATTTTAGGGGGTGCCCTTTTTCCTTTGGACTCCTCCCCCTTACTGAAACGCCTAAATTCGCCCTTGCGGTTATGCTATTTTAGGGAAGATGTGGGATCAAACTCTTGTAGAGTAATACCTTCCACATTATATGCACGGTGGCTCTCCCATTCTTTTCCGCACTTCTTTGAAAACTTTTTGTTCCATAAGTTTGGCTCTTATGTTGAATTGTCTTTCTGAGAGATAAATCATGAAGCGAGTTTTCGCTTGAATCAGTCTTTATTCTTGGATTTTCGATGTTCACTTCAGATTCAGGTGAACTGTGAACTAAATACTGAATGAAAATGAAATTTAGCAGTTCACTAATTTCTTCGGGATCGTTTGCGTAATCTCTGTTATTGTTTATAAGGGTTTGACATTTTCATTGATTTTCTTTTACCTTTTACGAAAGTGTAGAAATAGTTGGGATTATTTTCCATATTTCCCGTTGCTTTTAATATTTTCACGGGAGAGATTTCCCAGTGAATGTTTTTTTTTTTTTAAGTTAACCTTTATTTCCTTTAATTTCGTATACAATTTTTCTCTCTCTTATCGTTCATTCGCCTTTCATTCAAACGTAAAACAATTTGCTTTCTTTGTTGGAATAGTTATCTAATGCTTTCAACTTTGCTTCCTTTTTGGTAGGTATTGTTATAACATTGTCTCTATTTTTGTTTCTTTGTAATACCGGGAAATATTCTTCTGACGTTTTATCTTCATGTAAAAAATTTCCGGTCATTTATTTTTATTTTTACATTTATGATTCCTCACTCTACTACGCTTGAATATTAATTTAATCCTTAATTTTAAATACGGCTTTTCAATCTTCTAGATTTATGTTTATTTCTCTCTCAATTCAAATTTGTACTTTTGTCATGTTATGTTCAAGAATTTCTGTCTAACTAATATGCATAAGTACAGGGTGTCCCATAAGTCCGGCATCATAGGAGAAATTCATATTTTTCTATTTCTACAAACCATAATTCATATGCTCGGGATGCCAATTTCCCGTCCACCATTCTGTTCAGTGACGAGGCTGTTTTTTATGGAAATGGTGAGGTAAATCGACAGAACACCCGCTACTGGTCTCAAAACAACCCTCACTGGTATACCTCTTCAAAGGAACAAGGTGCATCTCGGGTGATGGTATGGTGTGGCATTTGGAAGGATCGCATCATAGGCCCCCTCTTTTTCGATGAACATGTCACTGGAGGCACCTACCTACGTATGCTCAAGGAAGAAGCATTTCCCAGTGTCTTGAACGAAGAAGGAAATTTCCCAGCATGGTTCCAGCAAGACGGCGCTCCTGCACATTACAGCACCCAAGTAAGGGAATACCTGTACCAACAATTCCCTGGTCATTGGATAGGACGTCGAGGGCCTGTGGAATGGCCAGCTAGAAGCCCGGATCTCACGCCACTAGATTTTTATCTCTGGGGCCACTTGAAAGCGCTGGTATACGCAGAGAAAATTAGGAGTGTTGAACATTTGCTGCAGCGCATTATGGGGCATGTAACACCATTACTCCTGACATCATTCACCGTGTGCTTGCTGACTGGGTATCACGTCTGAATTTGTGTATTGAAAACAATGGTGGACATATTGAACACGTTCTGTAAATAAAAGCTTTTGTTTTGCCTTTTTTAATTTTTTTCGTATGATGCCGAACTTATGGGACACCCTGTATATTGTAATTCAATCAAAGATGTTGTTAAAAGCTCACGAAGAAATATACCCTTCCCTTATACCCTATAGTATAAGGGTATAATAGGGTATAAGGGTATATTTCTTCATAAATTTTTAACATCATCTTTGGTTGAATTTGCGCTTCCTTTGATGTACTATCATCAGTTTTTAACGTAAACTACTTGGTTTAATTTTTCAAAAAAATTAAATTTATTTTCCGTTGATTTTGGGGTTTAGGAAACAGAAATTTGGTGAGAGAAAACGATGACAAGGAAAAGATGGCTCACATTTATAAAAGTATAAAACAGTCATACCGAAAGTTTTTTTACAGGATTGCCATTTGGCTCTTTTCGAAGCCAAACTCAGATATTTTGGCTAACTTTAAAGGTGGTTGGTCTAAGAAAATATCGCCTGGCGTAAAAATAAAATTTGGCTTAATTTCTGCCAATTACTGGCTTATTTGCGTAGGTTATTCCGAATTTCATCAATGTGTCATCATAAATGGATGTAGAAATTAATAGTTGCTACTTCTTTTTAGTAAACCTGTCACTAATACTATGTAGATTATGAATATTAATTTTTGGTTACTTTTATTTTAGTATAGTTGCCACATAGTAATTACAAAATGATTCATGTGGTCATTCCTCAGTTTGTTAACTTAGGCCCCATTGTGACTTTCGTTTAATTCTGAGTTTATTTCACTTAAAAGCAATTCTGTGTGTTTATTTATTTAACTTAGGGTTTATGATTTAAAATATCATTGTCCAAAATATGGAAAGTGAATTATGATAGTTCCAGAAAATTTAGAAAGCAGTGGGAAATTGAATTTCCTTTTATCACTAAATCCCCAGTTGGGAATTCTGAAGAAGCCTATTGCGAGGTATGTAAGAAAACTATCCTCCAAGGAAATCCAATATAGTAAAACATTCAGAAGGTGCTAATCATATTTCTCTTATGAAAGCAATCAATTCTAGTAAAGACCCCTTGTAATTACACCAGTTTCAAAGCAAAATTTACAATCAGATACTGTTACTGTTATACTGCTACTGTTATTTCAAGTGTTTAAAGGTGAGTGTACCGACTGTACCGTATCTGTTTGGTATTGCGTAGTTTATGTGGCCTATGTTTGATAATTTTGAAAGCAAATTTAGTTTGGCTTAATATATATATATATATATATATATATATATATATATATATATATATATATATATATATATATAAATTGACGATTGGTTAGGTTAAGTCGTAATATTTTCGTTAGTTTTAACGTTTTATTTGATTAGGTATACGCGGACAAGTATGTTACTTAACTTCTTACTCAATACTTTGCTTGGGTGCTGGTTAAGTATGCGGTCTACCATCTGAGTTCTGGTTAAGTGTGCGGTCTACATCATCTTAAGTTACACTTTTATAAATGTATTTAAGGAAAGGAATTAAAATATAAGAAATTTATTTAAGAAATTTATTTAACCAAACTATCACGACTTAACCTAACCAATCGTCAATGCCGTACAGTATAAATAATCTTAATTGTGGTAGACTGCTCGAAGCTAGGTAGACCGCACACTTAACCAGCACCTTTGCTTGTGTAGACATTTGAAATATGTACACATATCATCCTTTTGTGGCGAAACTATCAACTTTAAATACAGTATATTGTAATTTTTTATTTCCATTTCAGTCTTCAGTAAGTTTTTCAGTTTCAAAATTTTGCATTTATGGAAATGAGTTTCTTAAAAAAGTATATATATATATATATATATATATATATATATATATATATATGAGTATTTTTCTATTTTTTTTCCTCTGTTCGAAGTGTAATGCGTGATCCAATTTTGTATTATTCTGCATATATTAATGAGAAAAGGTTGGCAGTTCCCTGCTGTTCTGTTAGTTTTTCTCTGATGCTCTGATTTGAGATTAATTTCTCAGACTTTTCATGTTCGTTTACCTAATTTTAATGTTTGTTTGAACTGTGTATACTGTCCTCCGCTTCAATTTTTGTGGTACTGAACTGAACGCTGCGTTTGTTTTTTTCGATGGGGGTTGTTTAACCTTCTTCGCAACATCTAAGGTCATATGACTGAGGGAACCTACGAGCTTACGTCGGATCTGAACCACTGATCGTTACATAATCTGAACGCAGAGGCGGTCCTCCATCCAACTACTACCCAGACCCAATGTCGCTTAACTTCGTTAATCTACGGGAAGCAGTGTTACGACATTGGCCATGACTTATCCCTAAACGATGTGTCTGGTGTTGAAAATGTTGAGGATGTGTTGTTGGATACCATTGTTGGTGATGCATACTTTGCTGCTTTTGCGTTTGTTAGTGAGGTTTGTATCGCACTTGTTCTTGCCGATGTTGTATATTCGTTTGTTGATAAGTTTGTTGGTATGAGATATATATGAATCGATGTGAGATAGGATTACGCGTGTTTCGAGAAATGTTCTCGTCCTTTCTGACGAGGAGATCTTTCCTTTCTCACGAGTCTCTCGTAATTCCTTTTCCAAAAGCGTTATTGTTATCGTCCCATTCTCTTTCTTTGGTAGATGGACAGCTTGCGCCTGTTATTATACATCTCTGTCATCTCGCCTTTGTGTCCTTTTCACTTGGAAGTATGGGAATGACACATTTGTGCATTTTTTTTGTAACAGCTTTGAACGCTTCTGGGTCTTCTTGGTGATT
>JAJOZX010004908.1:22500-50000 GCA_023014485.1 Bathynomus jamesi
ATGGAAGGTCAGCTTTTGCGCAACCACATTTGAAGCATCCGGTTGCCCTTTCATTGTGTGTGCATCTGTGAGTTGGACATTACAGGCTTTTGCAGCATCAGGTATCATCATCCAGTCGGGTGACCACATCAACTGTTCATCTTTCTTTCATACCCACAGGTGTGGCGAGGGAAGCTCTGTTGCATCTGTACAGGAAGTCAATATCCCACCCACGCTCGCTTGCAGTGCTGTAGCAGGGTGTCATGAGAGGGAAAAACATTTATTATTATTATTATTATTATTATTATTATTATTTTATTATTTTTATTATTATTATCATTATTTTATTATTATTATTATTTTATTATTATTTTATTTTTATTATTATTATTATTATTTTATTATTTTATTATTATTATTATTATTCCACAAGTGAATCTTTACTTCAATTCTGCCAGCAATTATATAATGCACTAGACAACAAAAACCCACTTATTACCTGCGTTGGAGGCAAATCCTCTGAGCTTCGACCTTTTCGACAGAATAGCTCTCTTCTTGTTTCATTCACCAATTCAGTGGGACTTGACTTTTCATACGGGAGCACAGTAAGTCGCTCCAATGTACGGCTCTGGTGAATTGTGATAGAAATGTGATGAACAAGAAAGCATCTGTAGCCTTGTCATATGCCTGCCAAGTGTTCCATGCTGTCTTTTTTGATCGGCCAAAAAAATCTGATGTAGTGTCTGACCCCGTGAAACTGTGGAAGAGAAGAAGGGCCTGAGCCTTTCTTAATCCCAGCTTTCCAGCTATGTCTCTGACATTGTATAGTCGGAAGTCTTTTCCACATCCAAAGGCGACTGTTATTTCTGTATCTGGGTTTGTTACCTGCAGATCATGGAAATGCCCTATTGCTTGGAACCTTTGTGGGTGACATTGTGATTAGCCGTAATATATACATCTTTATCACACTGAAGGTTTGTTTCGCTGATCCGCAGGGCAAGTAGTGAGAACAGTTCTTTTATGTTATTTGAATCTCTGAGGAAGTCATTCCGCTTTTCAGGCATTTTTGTTTGTGGACTAACCTTCACTCGAACTCCCTTTCCCCTGCGGCTTCTTATGAATGCCTTGATGCTTGATTCGAATTATCTGTCCCAAACTACATCGAGCCGGTTCACTGATTTCAATTGACGATGAAGATAAGGGCTGAATGTGGCGTCTGCATACTCTGAGAATGTTGCAGCTGTCTCTTCAGTGAAATGCTGGTGTTGTTCTTCACCTCGAGTCTGCATATTTCGCATTGATGAAACAACCAAATCATCTGCACAGTCTCGAGTGTGCAAAATGAGTTCAGGACAGTCATCTTCAAGTGGTTTTCTATAGGTCTTAATGAGTTGCTGGGCTTGCTTCAGAAAGTGCCTTTGTGAGGACAGCCCCTCTTCGTGGTGCTTCGAAGAACTTGAACTGTCGTGTGTTGCAGGGGCCTCGATTTGATTCGCAAATTCTTCCACGAATCTCGCTTGCTCAGGGTCCCCCAACACCCATTGCTTGAAAGCACTTGGATTTTCAGTGAGACCAACTGCTCCACCGCTTGACTTCACTTTGCAGCTTTCCTGCTCATGGCAGTGGCACTCATCGATTAGGATAACTGAAAAACGTCTTTGGGTTTTGTTGACAACCCAGTACTTTTCAAACTCTACCTTGACAGTTTCTGGAAGTACTTGCATATCTCGAAGATGGACACTCAGGCAGCGACTGTAGTTGTAACGTCCAATGCAAAGAAGAGGAACATGAGCGAGTTCAAGGCTTCCACATATAGGTTAAAATCTCTTTCTCTGTTTGCTCGAATGATGACAAGAATAGTAGTTTTTTCTCAAGAATAGTATCCCAGTACAAAAATGTGGGTGATGATTCATTCATAGATTTCTTCCATTCAGGAACATCTGCATCATCTCCATTAAATGCTGCACCCTGTGGATTGGCCAAAGCAAGAACAGTAATTTGGTGTGCATGACGAATTCTGGTTATATGGGAGCATTTGAGGAAAGAGTCTGCTGTTCCGCCCGTAGCTACACCTGCTTCCATAAGTGTTGTGGTCCATCCAGAAGAGTGTAAGATGTCATCAACGGCACTCCAAAGTCCTTTTTCTAGATGCAGTCCACCAAACATGATTACCATTTTGTCTTCTCCATGTGTTTCTGGCGATTTCCACTGAATTGTTTTTCCTACAGCAAAGATAGGGCAGTCGCATGCCATGACCGGAACTTTGCGATGGGTTGAAGAATTCAGTTATTTGTTTGATGATGGTCATGCCATGCTTGACCATAGCAGGTGAGTCGGCTTTCTCAAAAAACATAGGTAATAGAGCTGTTATCGCAGGGATAATGGTCTCTTTGGGTTGAAGTGAGGCGTAGTATGCAGCCTATGATATTGCGTCTCCATCTTTTATCATGCCAGCATCCAGGAGTCTAATGGCATGTTGCAACCATGTTCTTTCCTTGCCTCTTTCTGCTGCTTATCGTCCTCTTATTGGGTTTGTGTTAGCTTGTGGGACAGATGTATCCGAGACCTTTAGTGACACTGCTGGTACCACTGTGTCTAAGTCTGGAAGTGTTGGAAATGCCGGGGTGACAGTGAAAGGTGAAGTGCACTGTCTGATAATGCCTGGGTTGTGTTGTGTAACGGACTGAATGATACTAATAGCTGTGACATGGAAAGAGTCTTTGGCCGTTGTTGAGGATGGATTGTGATCAATGTTGTCTACTGCCCCAATTATGTAAAGTTGCTTTCAAAGAACTTGAGGGCACACCAGTCCTTCTATAAAAAATTGCTGGCATATGGAGTTAGCCAGCGCAGCCTCCAGCTTAAGAACAGAGCTGTAGGAAATGCTTATGCCAAGTTCTGCCAAACAATCCACAAGTGATTGGCTTCTTGTTTGTGTGTGCACTTTGAGTCCAATATACTGCAGGTCACAAGAGGAGGTTCACGGTCCGTAGTATGCCTAGTGAATTTGACAATGCCATCTGACCCCTTACTTGCCTTTTGCTCCTGCTTCTTGCAGTTGAAAAACAGTGACTGACTTATGGTCAAGGAAGCTTGTGATGGTTGACATTGGTTGTCCAAGTTTGGCCCATGAAGAATCATGGATGTTATAGTCGCCAAGCTAGAAGGAAGTTGGTGCTGGCAATGCTGGGTGAACTTTCCAGAAAAAGATTCTGTAAACTCTTCTGAAAGAATTTCATCATGGCAAATGCGAGCAGCTTTAGCAAATAAAAAAGCTTTATCTTCATAGTTCCTGCATATTTTTTTTGTCCTCCAGCAATTCTTTGATCCCATCTGAAGATATTAATGTCGTAGGTTTGCCTGGCTGCTTTATTTCTTGTAGTCCTAAACTGCTGAAGTGATTCAAAATGCGGTCTTTCAAGCGAGTTTTGTCTATCAAAATATCATACCCAGGCATTACCGAGCTGAAAACTGTACGAACCATCCTCTCTATTGTTTTCAATGTGCGATATCAACTCTATATATACTCTTGCTTTTGCCATGTCACACTCATTATTAGCTGACTGTGTTGCGCGAACGTGGGTCCTATACTTGTTTCTGTAGCTAGTTAGACAATCAAAATGGTACTTCGCTTCAATAGCAACTAAGTCACCTGCTGACATTTTCGCAAACATGGTCGTATCCTCTATCGATGTAGCCCTGTGTCTCAAGGACTCCTCTGCACATCTAGTTGAATAATTTATCAGTTTCCCCCGTTCAGTGTCACAAAAAATACACATGTTGGTCTTCACAGCTGACGGTGTTGACATTCTCTTCGATCTCCTCTGATCTTCGTTGGTACTAGTATGATCCGGTGTTTTCCTTTTTTGGACCCTCTCTTTAGCTCTTCTGAGTTTTTATGGCTGAATGTCATGTGGCATGTCTTGTGCTACCTTGCATTATTTTCGAGAAGCTGTGATGAAGATTCAACGTCAAATTGAAGTTGTAGAGGCAACGCATCCATTTTTTTAAATTGGCAAGCGTTGTATAGGAAATTGTTGTATACAAAAAGAGCATCTTGGCTTCTGCCTTTTGCAAGAGTCGTTACTGGTTTCCCATCATCTTTTTGGCATAAAGCACATATATTCCAATCCATTACCTGAAAAAATAAGAAATAAAGTCCTTAGCCTTGATATTTGTGAAGAAAACTTCACAAATAGCCGTTTTGAAAACATTATGTAATAGGAGTTTGTATAAATGGGCTTCTTTAGTGATATGAATGTTAGTTGCTGGCCAAAAAATACCAAACATCCAGGGTTTATACCTTGGATGTATGCAAAGGTGGGCACCCGGGCCTCAAAAAGGACCGACGGTCCCGGTCCCGGTCCTTGCCTCAAACTGGACCGACGGTCCCGGTCACGGTCCTTTCTGAAGATAGGACCTAGGAACGACTCGGTCCTCGATCCTTATATATAATATAAGTGAAAAATTTGATTAAAATGAAAAATGAAATTAAAGACACCGGAAATCTTTAATTTTATTAACGTAAATTATAATTAATACAATACATAAATGATGAAAAAAAGTTATTAAGTTAAATGCTTGAGTTTCCATCTTTAGAACTTCCAATAATCACTAAACACACTAAAAAAGACCGTCCGGAATTGCTTAAAAATGGACCGTCGCTCCTCATTTCGGTCCTCACTGATAAAAGGACCGACTTTCCCGCTCACGGTCCTTAAAAAGGACCGAGTTCCTGGAATTCGGTCCTTTTGGAACTCGGTCTTGCCCACCTTTGGATGTATGATATCTCTGATAATTTTTAAACATACTTTGATTTATCAAGCATGGGTATGCACAATAATTAAAAGTATATTTTGTATTGAATTTTTTGTCAATATTATTGGAAAGTACTCGAACTGTACAACTTGATGCCATACATCGAGTTTTGGCAGCCATTTTGAAAATGTTGTACAATTCGGAAAATAATGTTGATATTTCTTGGATCCGTTGAAAAAATATTTGTGAATATGTTCAAGTACAAACCCTGAAAGTTTAATGTTTTTGTCCAGTGTGTAACACCTGTCACTGAGCAAGCCCACTATATGTAGAAAAAGGCCACATATATAATATATTTATATATGAAATTAGATTACGTGTAAACCTTCTCGTCTAATGCAAAGCTATATCTCTTAAATGAAGCTGAGAATCGTTTGTATTTAGATATCATCTCTGTGATCGTACGTATAATGCTGAAACCATTGACAACCCCCACTCTCTCTCTCTCTCTCTAATATATATATATATATATATATATATAATATAGGTTATTTGACAGTAGTCCCTATAATAAAAGTAATTAGATTAATTACATAAACGAGTGCCTAAGGCTCGAGGTCACCATCAGATTTTTTTAATCAGAATAATAAATGTTTACAGGTCACCAACTTGATCTTTCGCTCAAATAAATAAGATCATTAGTAAAGGAAGGTGATTAATAAACCTTATGGATTTTTCTTTAATTAAACACACAATTAAATGACAAAACGGTTACAATGGAGCGAATGCAAATACAAGTACATAAAATAAATGAAATTGAATTGAATGATTAATTGATTATATTGTGCGGCAGCTTGTTAGATGACGTACAATGATTGCTCGATGGAATTTTAACGTTTACGATTAAAATAGGAATGGCAAAATACGCACTACGAACGTCGTTAAAAAAATGTTCGTCACACGCAGGGCCGGCCCAAAGGTTTTTGGCGTTCTAGGCCAATAAGTTGTTTGAAACAAAGTTTTGAAACTATTTCGTGTTCTATCAAGATGATGGCCAGTCCAACGAGTCTCTCTCGCAGCATGGAACAACGAAGGTACGTCTTTATTAATTTTAACTTTGAAAAGCTACGCTCCCCACTTGCAACAGAAACTGGAAGAGTCGAGAGAATTCGAAGAGCAATGAAGATGTTGGGAAAGCTGTCTGTGAGTCTGTGTTCAGAAATAAACTTCAGTACATCTTTAGGTGTAAGACGTCTTGGAAGTCGTCGTGAAATAGCCTTCAGCTGCACAAATCTACTGCATCAATACCTTTTGAATTTCCATGTTGTAATGCCGACTCCAGCTTCAAGCAATGTTCTAATATCTGTTTTGAAGTCTTATTTTGCAAACTGTGCGCATCGTTGAGGAAACCAACTATTGAATCAAGCTGCTGTATCTGTTCAAATCGTTCTTTAATTGACTGGATTGCAGTATCTAGGATTGAAAAGTAGAAGTTTACATTGAATTTTTGTTTTGGATTCTGAACTGATTCGTCTTTTGTCTCATATGTGAACTGTTGCTTCTTTCTCCGAATACGTGCTAGTTCTGGGTCGAAGTCTGTTGGTAGTTCAAATTCCTCAGCAAGCTCACGAACATCCACTAGTGTCTTTTCAAACGCTTCATCACTCCTGCATTCCTCCAGAAACTTCTTGGTCTGTTGCAGCTGTTGTATAGCAGAATATAAAATTGAGGGGTCCCTCGTCTTAAGGTACCTAAGCGCCAAATTAAAATTCGCCAGAAATCGCCTCCAAAGTTCAGCAATATTCTGGCAATAGTATCTCTGTTATTAATTGAGCTAGAACGTTCATTTTTGGCTAAATTAGAGTTCTAAGTATGCTAATGAAGATGATGATGAGTTTTTGGAATAGATTTTCATATTTTACAGTTTATATATATATATTTTTTTTTATTTTTTGATTTTCTTATTATGCCGAACTTTGGGTGAACTTGGGTGATTTTTCATCACTATCACTAGCACGGTGAGACATTGCTGCACACGTTGATAACACTGGTCAACACTCATTTTATTGCCAATCATATTAGAGTGATTTTGGGGTAACTTTGTGGTGCTGATTCCAAATATGACATCGGTTTTGCTAGATTGGCTCTAATTTATGAGATAATTGGTACCCCATTGAAACACGTAAAAATGCAAAAAATTTAATGTTCAGGCGGAGCCTACTTACAAATCGCATTGAAATTGTCTCAAATCATACAAAAGTAAACACATGAAATACATAATGGCATTTTATTCGGTCTCACCATCTAGAATGTTCCGGTAGTTTCCCATATGCACGCGTTATGGTTACGTTTCCTATTAATTGAGGGTATTCATTATCTCAAGAACTAGAGCCAAATCGGAAAAACTACTTTCATTTTGGAATTCAGCAACCCAAAATACCCTAAATTCGTACGAATTTCCTTGGCAACGAAAAAAATTTTTTTTTTTGTTGACCTGTGTAATAGTTAGAAGCAGGGTGAATAGAATAATCCACGCAATATTCAGCAATATGAGCACGAACACAGGACGCCTGCTAACAGCAACGCGAGTCTTAAAGTACTGGCGGGATGTTTGTGTCGTGTCCCTCTCGGCGCGTGGAGCGGGTGGCCAATCAAAAAGCAGAGCGGCGTGGCTGCCATGTTTTCGTTGGCTCGCGCTCCTCCTGCTGTTCCCGCCACCCAGAGACCGAGCGTCCCACCCCCACCCCCATCACCTCCCACCAGTTGAACGGGATATTGGGGCCTTAAGACGCGCATCACATCTGGGCGGCAGAGCCCAGCTGGCGATAGAGGCGAAAAAAGTAGTTCGCTTCATAAGGTATTCAACCATACTTCTAGCGTCGTAAGGTCATTATAACCCAAACCACGCGATAGAGGAAGGGTGAAAATAGTGATATCCATCAAAAACACGTTTTCGCCTGTGGTGGCGCTTAGGTACCTTAAGACGCGCGACCCTTCATTATGTCGAAGTCCTCTATTTTTTTAAATAGAGAAAAAAATTCACTTCCGTCTAATTTGGCGCTCTTTAAAGCCCGGCGCCCTAGGCGACCGCCTAGTTCGCCTATATATGGCTCTGGTCTCATGATGGTCGCTCGCTCACCACTGGAGTGATTTAAAAAACAAATAAACAGCTGCTGCTAATTATGTAGATTGTTAACTGTTTTTGTATACATTAGAGGTAGACGACCGATACGTTCCTGGAAACCCCGCGTACACTTGGACTGGGAGGGACAGAGACAGCTGGAGTAGGTTGCGTGGAGTTTTGGTTTCGCGAGCTTGCGCTACCGGGTTGGCGAGTTGGCGCATCAAAACTTTAGAAAACTTATATTTCGATCTTATAAAACAAATATGAGTTGGAGAGACACGAAGGCAAGAAGAGGATCTATAGCATAGCGAAGGCAAGAAATAAAGCCACAAAGGATGTAACGCGTATAAAGCAAGTTAGGAATGAAGAAGGTGAAGTACTGGTGAAGGAAGAGGAAATAAAGAAGAGATGGGCGTATTATTTCCAAAACCTCCTAAATGTAGAAAATGAAAGAAGGATTTTTGAGGATGGTGTGGAAAATCTAGGTATGGTAAGAAATGTAGACAGAGAAGAAGTAAGGATGGCTTTAACAAGTGGCCGGACAGTTTGCCTACGGACAGTTTGCCTACGGACAGTTTGCCTACTGGACAGTTTGCCTACGGACAGTTTGCCTACGGACAGTTTGCCTACTGGACAGTTTGCCTACGGACAGTTTGCCTACTGGACAGTTTGCCTACTGGACAGTTTGCCTACTGGACATTATGCCTATGGACACCATGCCTATGTGGTATATTTATCCTTACCTTATTTAACTTATTTAACTTATTTAACTTCAGATTCATGCAAAAGAATTAATTCAAAATTAAAATGTGTTGTTGCCCTTAATAGCATAAATGTCTGAAAATATATCAAGTAAGAAAGGGAAACAGAAGTTTTCACATAATGGATATTTGTATGTGTTTGATAAATGTAGCAAGCGCGACCCTTCGTTACTTTTTTGGCGGTGCGAGCCAAAGAGTCAGTGTATTATAAGGTGTATATATAATATGGGTACTTTTCCGTTATCTGCCCCATTGACGATTGGTTAGGTTCAGTCATGATATTTTCGTTAAAACTATCAAAAATATCACAACTTAACCTAACCAATCGTCACTGCCCGGTTAGGTCAACTGTACGCCCTTGACGATTGGTTAGGTTAAGTCGTGATATTTTCGTTAGTTTTAACGAAAATATCACGACTTAACCTAACCAATCGTCAAGGGGCAGATAACGGAAAAGTACCCATATTATATATACACACCTTATAATACACTGACTCTTTTGCTCGCACCGCCAAAAAAGTAACGAAGGGTCGCGCTTGCTACATTTATCAAACACATACAAATATCCATTATGTGAAAACTTCTGTTTCCCTTTCTTACTTGATATATTTTCAGACATTTATGCTATTAAGGGCAACAACACATTTTAATTTTGAATTAATTCTTTTGCATGAATCTGAAGTTAAATAAGTTAAATAAGTTAAATAAGGTAAGGATAAATATACCACATAGGCATGGTGTCCATAGGCATAATGTCCAGTAGGCAAACTGTCCAGTAGGCAAACTGTCCGTAGGCAAACTGTCCGTAGGCAAACTGTCCGTAGGCAAACTGTCCGTAGGCAAATTGTCCGTAGGCAAACTGTCCTAGCGCCGAAGTCATTGGGAGGGAAGAAGGACTGGTATATTGTGGAGGATAATGACTGCAGTTTTTGAGACTGAGAGGATATCAGAGGAATGGAGGGAAAGTACATTATTACCAATTTACAAGCAGAAAGGAGACACCCAAGAGTGTAAAAATTACAGAGGAATAAAGCTTATATCTCATACCATGAAGAGCTGGGAAAGAATTGTGGAAGTGAGACTGAGAGAGGAAGCAGCGATCTCTAATGAGCAGTTTGGTTTTATGCCAGGAAGTGGAACGACGGATGCAACGGAAATCTCCAAGAAAGCGCAGGAAAGGAGATTGAGATGGTATGGGCATTGGGCATGTCCAGAGGAGTATGTGGGACGACGGATGCTGAGGATGGAAATTCCAGGCACGAGGAGAAGAGGTAGCCCTAAGATGAGGTGGCGGGATAGACTGAAGAAAGATATGAGTGAAAAGAGACTAAAGGAAGAGGTGGCTCAAGACGGAAGTGAATGGAGAAGAAGGATCTGCAACAGCGACCACACATAAAAGTGGGCTAATAAGGCTGCGGAAAAAGAAGAAAGCAAATATTTATTACCATTATTATTATTATTATTATTATTATTATTATTATTATTAAACATAAAACATGAGAGAAAACCAATGAGATAAATGTATTGGGTGTACTTACATGAAAACCTTCAAAAGTCATATCAAACGCATTAAATAAACTACCGATTTTTCACTCGCATATTGTACATAACCACATTCTTATATATATATATATATATAATTTTCAGTCTCATTACGCCCTCGCGCACCTTTATATCTTCTACAAGATCGCACTTTGGGAAAATAGATATAATCTGTTCCTTTAAGCTATTGCATAAAAAAAACTCCAGAATCATATCAGGTACTAAAATGAAGCGAGACTACTTAAGCCCAACGAACTAATAAAGGATGATTACTACGTATTACTTGTATATTTAATTTTCTTTCGAATAAATAAAAATATTTGAATTATGAATTATGTTAAAATTAAAGTAATAATTATTTCACAATTTTGTTTATTTCGATTTAACTACAAATACACACCAAATTTAATAATTTATTAATATTGAAATTTTAAACCAAATGATGAAATAGATCAATGTCAAAATTATATATATATATATATATATATATATATATATATATATATATATATATATATATATATATACTAAATTTAAATTTTCCTCTAATTATAATTAAGAAAAATATGAATAAAAAGTGAGTAATATAAGTGTTAATATTAAAAATGTTATTTTTTAATATAATACACAGTCTCTCTTTCTCTCTCTCTCTCTCATATATATTATTATATTTTTTTTTTTAAGTTCATGAAGAACCGATTCACCTCTATTTAAAGGGCATATCTCAGCGGAAAAACAAAGAAAAAGTGAGAGGAAAGACAGAGGAAAAAGAAAGGGTGGAGGGGACAGTCGAAGTGGAAAAAGACCAAGGATGACAAGGACTGCAGGGTCGAGCCCCATCATCCTTGGGTGCTAGGGCTGGGAGGGCGCACGTGAAACCTCCAGGAACAAGCACGTACAAACGAGCACAAAGAGCACTCAAGAGCACGAGCTTAGAACCCCCTTGCAGGGATATATATATATATATATATATACATTCAACTGCAAAGAACACGCAGTATAAATAACGTAAAGAACGACGCTTGTATAGGAGATATTCCGCGCAAGACGAGAAAGAGAAAACAACAAATGAAAAAATGAAGTACCACCTGGGAATCGAACCCGGGATCTTCCGATTGCCGGTCAGACGCGATAACCACTACACCATGGACTTCACTCTTCCAAATGCCGTAATTCCTCTACATACTCGCAGAAACCAATGCCCCAAGGGGGCACCTCCCGCATGCCGTAACATTATATACATTCAACTGCAAAGAACACGCAGTATAAATAACGTAAAGAACGACGCTTGTATAGGAGATATTCCGCAAGACGAGAAAGAGAAACAACAAATGAAAAAATGAAGTACCACCTGGGAATCGAACCCGGGATCTTCCGATTGCCGGTCAGACGCGATAACCACTACACCATGGACTTCACTCTACCAAATGCCGTAATTCCTCTACATACTCGCAGAAACCAATGCCCCAAGGGGGCACCTCCCGCATGCCGTAACATTATATACATTCAACTGCAAAGAACACGCAGTATAAATAACGTAAAGAACGACGCTTGTATAGGAGATATTCCGCGCAAGACGAGAAAGAGAAAACAACAAATGAAAAAATGAAGTACCACCTGGGAATCGAACCCGGGATCTTCCGATTGCCGGTCAGACGCGATAACCACTACACCATGGACTTCACTCTTCCAAATGCCGTAATTCCTCTACATACTCGCAGAAACCAATGCCCCAAGGGGGCACCTCCCGCATGCCGTAACATTATATACATTCAACTGCAAAGAACACCCAGTATAAATAACGTAAAGAACGACGCTTGTATAGGAGATATTCCGCGCAAGACGAGAACGAGAAAACAACAAATGAAAAAATGAAGTACCACCTGGAATCGAACCCGGGATCTTCCGATTGCCGGTCAGACGCGATAACCACTACACCATGGACTTCACTCTTCCAAATGCCGTAATTCCTCTACATACTCGCAGAAACCAATGCCCAAGGGGGCACCTCCCGCATGCCGTAACATTATATACATTCAACTGCAAAGAACACGCAGTATAAATAACGTAAAGAACGACGCTTGTATAGGAGATATTCCGCGCAAGACGAGAAAGAGAAACAACAAATGAAAAATGAAGTACCACCTGGGAATCGAACCCGGGATCTTCCGATTGCCGGTCAGACGCGATAACCACTACACCATGGACTTCACTCTTCCAAATGCCGTAATTCCTCTACATACTCGCAGAAACCAATGCCCCAAGGGGCACCTCCCGCATGCCGTAACATTATATACATTCAACTGCAAAGAACACGCGGAATATCTCCTATACAAGCGTCGTTCTTTACGTTATTTATACTGCGTGTTCTTTGCAGTTGAATGTATATAATGTTACGGCATGCGGAGGTGCCCCCTTGGGGCATTGGTTTCTGCGAGTATGTAGAGGAATTACGGCATTTGGAAGAGTGAAGTCCATGGTGTAGTGGTTATCGCGTCTGACCGGCAATCGGAAGATCCCGGGTTCGATTCCCAGGTGGTACTTCATTTTTTCATTTGTTGTTTTCTCTTTCTCGTCTTGCGCGGAATATCTCCTATACAAGCGTCGTTCTTTACGTTATTTATACTGCGTGTTCTTTGCAGTTGAATGTATATAATGTTACGGCATGCGGGAGGTGCCCCCTTGGGGCATTGGTTTCTGCGAGTATGTAGAGGAATTACGGCATTTGGAAGAGTGAAGTCCATGGTGTAGTGGTTATCGCGTCTGACCGGCAATCGGAAGATCCCGGGTTCGATTCCCAGGTGGTACTTCATTTTTCATTTGTTGTTTTCTCTTTCTCGTCTTGCGCGGAATATCTCCTATACAAGCGTCGTTCTTTACGTTATTTATACTGCGTGTTCTTTGCAGTTGAATGTATATAATGTTACGGCATGCGGGAGGTGCCCCCTTGGGGCATTGGTTTCTGCGAGTATGTAGAGGAATTACGGCATTTGGAAGAGTGAAGTCCATGGTGTAGTGGTTATCGCGTCTGACCGGCAATCGGAAGATCCCGGGTTCGATTCCCAGGTGGTACTTCATTTTTTCATTTGTTGTTTTCTCTTTCTCGTCTTGCGCGGATATCTCCTATACAAGCGTCGTTCTTTACGTTATTTATACTGCGTGTTCTTTGCAGTTGAATGTATATAATGTTACGGCATGCGGGAGGTGCCCCCTTGGGGCATTGGTTTCTGCGAGTATGTAGAGGAATTACGGCATTTGGAAGAGTGAAGTCCATGGTGTAGTGGTTATCGCGTCTGACCGGCAATCGGAAGATCCCGGGTTCGATTCCCAGGTGGTACTTCATTTTTTCATTTGTTGTTTTCTCTTTCTCGTCTTGCGCGGAATATCTATAACAAGCGTCGTTCTTTACGTTATTTATACTGCGTGTTCTTTGCAGTTGAATGTATATAATGTTACGGCATGCGGGAGGTGCCCCCTTGGGGCATTGGTTTCTGCGAGTATGTAGAGGAATTACGGCATTTGGAAGAGTGAAGTCCATGGTGTAGTGGTTATCGCGTCTGACCGGCAATCGGAAGATCCCGAGTTCGATTCCCAGGTGGTACTTCATTTTTTCATTTGTTGTTTTCTCTTTCTCGTCTTGCGCGGAATATCTCCTATACAAGCGTCGTTCTTTACGTTATTTATACTGCGTGTTCTTTGCAGTTGAATGTATATAATGTTACGGCATGCGGGAGGTGCCCCCTTGGGGCATTGGTTTCTGCGAGTATGTAGAGGAATTACGGCATTTGGAAGAGTGAAGTCCATGGTGTAGTGGTTATCGCGTCTGACCGGCAATCGGAAGATCCCGGGTTCGATTCCCAGGTGGTACTTCATTTTTTCATTTGTTGTCTTCTCTTTCTCGTCTTGCGCGGAATATCTCCTATACAAGCGTCGTTCTTTACGATATATATATATATATATATATATATAATATATATAAATAATTATATATACGTATATATATGGGATGAATTTCACAATTAAACACGTGAAATGAATGAATGCTGCAAGCCCACAAGGAAAAAGAGAAACGATTCCAAGGCCTTTCGTGTATTCAGAGCTACACATCGTCAGGGAATGAAGAGAGAAGGCAAGATGCCCATAAATATATACAACGTAGCGGAAACTAAAGCAATTAGCACATACTTAACAAGAGTTAATGAGAGGCAAAAGGAATTTTAACAAGATATTGTCAATTTTATACTTTCCCGCACTGTTATTGAAATTGTTTTTAAAATGAATAAATGCACATTCTAGAATATTTCTTTCTATTATATCTCTGTTTTTAACAAGCGCTTTAGAACTATCTTCAAGATAATGGCCAAACCACATTCTGTCATCGATGTTGAGTTTTTCTTGGCTTTGGAAGTTCATGCCAAGGCTTTAAACCTTGCCTATGACGGTGATCTCACCACTAACGATCTTTCCTCTCAACACTTCGATCTCTCTAGAAAGTTTAGCACAGCCGTTTTTCCGCTTACGCGTACCGCTTTCAATGATATCCTTTGTTTCCTGAGAGAGTGGCAAATTTGGGCGCCCAGATTTGGTTGTATCCATTTCACATTCATCCAAAGTTTTATTCCAATTTCTTTTGACGAAGTCCTCACTTCTTCGCAACTTTTTGGCAACCCATGAACGTGTTATAAAGGTGGCTCCAGCATCACGAGCTTCCCGAAATGTTATTGTTCGTACGCGATCTATCACACGTTGCCTCTCCGAATCACCAATTAATTGAGAAGCCATTATATTATCACTTTATCAGCTAGAGTAATTTTAATACCTGCAATAAATAAAGAATTTTATATATTTTTATAATCACTAAAAACTATTTCGATATAAGTAAACATGTAAGCTGCAAATGGGGGGGGGGCTAAGGGTTTTTGGAACCCCTTACTTGTCAGGGACTAATTATAAATTAGTGTATTCAATTATTTACTTAGAATGTCAACATGTTGGCAGTGTGAAGGCTTTTATTTAGTCAATAAATATTATATTGTATAATATAATATTTACTGTATTATATAAATATTATATTATATAATATAGTCCATTATTATATAAATATTATATTATATAATATAGTATATTATAAATGCAGTATTGTATGATATAATATTTAGTCAATAAATATTATATAACGGTGAAGGCAGCGCTGAAGAACTAGAAACCAAGAAGGAATTTGTCACCTTCATGACACGTGGCCATAAAAACCAACCCGGTAGCGCAAACCCGGTAATGCCGACCCGTCTCCAGATATTTTCTGTCCTTCCAGGCTTGGATCGCGCAGAATTTTGTTAACATTCTTATCTGATGGGAAAAAATAGATACATTCCAAGACGATGAATTTTGTAAATAAAATAATAATAAAAAGAACCGAAATTGCTTCGTTTTTATTAAAAGTACTGTACAGTTGCCCGCATATGTAATGTTCCTCGCCTCACAGACGACTCCGTACGAGTGGAAACGCCACAGTGATAGTCAAACTACCCCAACTTCTAACTTGGGGGAAGGTAGGGTGGAGGGGGGACAACCGAGTCCAACAACATATAACACAGACATATACTGTATATCTAAATGACAATTGAATGTGCATTTATTGACATACAGGTAATTATAACGTAATGTCTGTGTTCATAAAGATAAACAATTAATATGATCGTGAACAGTGTTGAACTCCATGTGTGTGTGTATATATAATGTTATAATGTTTCAGACCAACAAAGACCCTAGGATCCACTCATGGCTGGTCTACCTAACTGTGTTCGTAATTGTGTATGTCCTCCGTGGTGGCGGAGGGGACCTACAATTTTACGTGGGTTCCGAACCACAAGAACATAAGAAATTCATGCAAAAACTTCCTGTATATTGGCAACGACCAGTTTTTGCAAAACTAAATAATTATCAATTTAAAACTAATTAATTATCGATTTAAAACTAAAGATAGAATCTCTCGATCCAGAGGATCAAGTCATAATAGACTACTATCCACAAATATGTTACACTCTATATCTATTTAAAACCGACATGCAAATATATCAGATCCAAAGAATCCAGCCAATTTCATTACGGTATCCGTCAATACTAGTACCTTGCCAACGAAAAATAAGTCACGGTTCATATCGATTGCAGACCAAGTCAAAATTTACAACCATATACATTACAATATATATACTTAGGACGAAAGGTGTAGGTGTGGCTGTAAAGACTGTACAGTAATGTAGAAATGTGTGTGCACCCATTTTGGGTCTCCCATTTAAAGGTGTTTGTGGGGCAAGTGAAGATCATGAGTTTTTCAATACTCACAGTACTATGGGGGGCACCGCTCGGCAGAGGAATCTCTTTAAATGGGGTGTGTAAGGACAGAAAGTATCCCCTAACCCAAGATGCTGCCTCCCTATATCCCACAACACTTGTGTTGAGCTGTGGGATCTATCACCACAAAGCCTTAATTTTACTACCTTAAACTATACCCAATCTATCAACATATTTATCTAATCGATTTTTAAACATGTTTATAGACGTGCTACTAATTACTTCTACCGGCAAACTATTCCAGCTATTTACTATTCTGTGCGTAAAAAAGTTTTTGGCAACTGCTGTCTCGAACCTTCTACTTGTCAACTTACACCCGCTATTTCTAGTCCTATTATATTGAGATATTTCGAAAAAGCTATCTCTATCTACGTTATCGAACCCATTCATAATTTTGAAAACCTGGATTAGATCACCCCTTAGCCTCCTAGTCTCGAGTGTTGTCAATATATATATATATATATATATATATAATATATATATATATATATAAAACCGGGCATATATATATATATATATATATATGCCCGGTTAGTTTAATTGAATGCCTGGTTAGGTCAACTGAATGCCCGATTAAATTAATTGAATACCCGGTCAGGTTAATTGTATGCCCTTGACGATTGGTTACGTGATATTTTCGTTAGTTTTAACGAAAATATCACGACCTAACCCAACCAATCGTCATGGGCGTACAGTTGACCTAATCGGGCATTCAATTAACCTAACCGGGTATTCAATAATTTTACCGTAGGTTTCGATATATATATATATATGACCTCGGAGGCTGACGCCACATAGCCTATGTTCTTATATATATATATATATATATATATATATATATATATATATATATGCTAGAGCTCCACCCATTTTATGTCACTATCTTTTATGACGTGTCTATGATGTCACTATCTTTCATCCAATCCGGAATACAGAGGCCTCCAGCGGTGTTAAATGACCTCAGAGGCCGACGCCACATAGCCTATGTTCTTCCCCAGTCTCAGTTACTCCTATTCCCTAAATCTCATCCAAATCTAGCCAGTGGTTTGGCCGGCCATAAGAAACAAAGAAAGAAAGTTCGCAGGCAGTTCGACCGTCACAATTATTAGTATAACCTTTGGTTAGCTTCCGCCCGAATTGTTCATTCTGACGAAGATCAAGCTTTTCACTCCAGCTTAGACCTACAGTTTAACGTGGAATCCGAACCACGCCCCACCAGCAACCCAGCGTCTTAACCACAAGGCCACCCACCCAGCGTACCCATTTATCTACCAACCACTTTCTTTATTGTGTGGAAGGATGAACAGCTGGGTTTTGCTGCGCGCCGGCTGCCGTCACCGGGTCTCGAACCCGGGGCCGATGGATTCGTAGTCAGCGACGCTAACCACTACAGGTTCCATTATGATTACTGCAAGTCTATATGAACAGCTACCACAATACAACTTTTTATATACTAGTGAATTTGAACCAAAAATAGACATTACGCAACCAACCTCCACACTCCCTCATTCCCCTTCTCCACCCACCACTCTTCTTTCTATTACGCTTGCTCATCATTATCATATACTCATCATCCTTTCCAGATGTTTTTCGCTTCCATCTTCAACCTGTTTTGTTCTTCACATCCCCAGTTTGTGAGTGGTGGGAAAGTGTTTTGGAAACGGTAGACAATGATACTTCAGCTTTAGCAGCTATTCGTCTTTGAGTGTTGCTTTCTTTATGGAGAACAATAATTTTCAACCTATTCTTGTATGAAATTTCTTTATTTGGAGCCATTATACTATCTTATCTGTAAAAAAATTAGAAGATGAGACATTTTTTGTATTAAAGTTTAACAAATAAGATGATATTTTTAAAGAAACTTGCGATTACATGAGGGTATAAACAACATGTGTGAGTCATTAAATCTATAAAACATGTTATTACGTCAAATTGAATAGTGTATTTACCAGTAAAGAACCTGGCCCTCAAAATTAGCAAAATCAATAAAAACTAGTGGCCATTTTTTGGGCATTGGCATCGGCCAAATTTAGTTGATTTTCTTACTGATTATTTGAAATATTAAAATTTTCATTACAAAACAAAATCTCAATTTACAGAAAATTGAACACCAAAAAACACTGATAATTTACACTCATTTCAAAGTGTAATTATATAAAAATATTTCACGTTCACAAAAATGGCCTCGTTAAGTTGTCCATAAATTTACATTTTTTCGATTAGCTAATCTCTAAATATTATAAACTATTGTAATGTAATTGTAATTGGTTGTGTAATGTCTATTTTTGGTTCACATTCACTAGTATATAAAAAGTTGGGATCATTTGAAGATCAGGGCCCTCAGCCTTCGTTAGTTAATATCACGACTTAACCTAACCAATCGTTAAGTCAACTGTACGTCCTTGACGGTTGGTTTGGTTAGGTCGTGATATTTTCGTTAGCTCGTGATATTTTCGTTAGCTCGCCTTATAAAGTTAAATAAAAAAGGCGGAGCTATTGAAGAATAGGGACCCCAGCCTTCTTTAGTTAGCTTTATAAGGCTAACTAACGAAAATATCATGACCTAACCTAACCAATCGTCAAGGGCGTACAGTTAACCTAACGATTGGTTAGGTTAGGTCGTGATATTTTTGTTAGTTAGCCTTATAAGCCTAACTAAAGAAGGCTGGGGTCCCTATTCTTCAATAGCTCCAAAAAGGCTGGGGGCCTTGATCTTCAGGTGATCCAAAAGTTGTATTGTGGTAGCTGTTCATATAGACTTGCAGTAATCATAATGGAACCTTATTACTGTATAAGACTAGTAAACTACAAACTATATGTATGTGTTATATGTTGTTGGACTCGGTTGTCCCCCGTCCACCCCACCTTCCCCAGTTGGGGTACCTTGACTATCATTGCGGCGTTGCCACATGTACGGAGTCGCCTGTAAGGCGAGGAACACTACAAATGCGGGCAACTGTACATTTGAATTAAATTAAACTGAACCGAAGAAGTCTGTCATTTTCGTCTAGTGAGACCGAGACTCGATGCCTTTCAAGTAAATTTCATGAGCTTTATTCGCTGAAGAATGCCCGTTCGAAATTGGGATCACTGTCAGGAATTTCAAGGCCAGAGTTCATGAACTCTACAAACTTCTTCATTGCTCACAAAGGCATCGCGGCTGGAGACATCGCTCCGTCGTCGTCATAATGTTCCTCGGCTTCGGCGGCTGCTTCAGTCATCTGATTGATTGTGCTATTTGGAAGGGTGAATTTCCGTACTCCTTGCTAAACCGAGTTGACTTGAAATGTTACTCGACTGGATGTAAACAATGCACCTCATTTTATATAGGTCAAACTAGGAAAATTTTAGCCATCAAAGTGAAACAGCATAAATATGGGTATAAGACGGCAAATAATTCGGATCACCTGAAGATCCGTCACCCCAACCTTATAAGGCGAACTAACGAAAATATCACGACCTAACCTAATCAATCGTCAAGGACGTACATTTGACCTAACGATTGGTTAGGTCAAATCGTGATATTTTCGTTAGTTAGCCTTATAAAGCTAACTAAAAAAGGCTGGGGTGACGGATCTTCAGGTGATCCAATAATTCTAATGCATTGTTTAATCATATGTATAGATATAATCATAGCATATTTTCGGCTTCTTGCCTATTCCCTTCATTTCTCGACGAGATGTACTGTTGAGTGCACGAAAGAGCTGGGAATTGCTTTTAATTTTTCCTCGTGGATGTGCGTCAGATAATATATATATATATATTATATATATATATATATATGCACACAGGGTGTTTCATATGTCAGGAGAGTGGAGACAGCTTTTACTTAGATCAGTAGTTCTTTACCTTTTTAGGCTGCGACCCAAATTGTGGTCGCGGGCCTAGCTCGGCGACTCATGCCTTCAAACAGTTCATTCGTAATAGATAATAAAATAAATAATTAATGGTAAAATGTTTAGGGATAACATAAATAAATGAAAAAATGACAATTTAATGACGCAATCAAGATGGTTTGGCGAACCAATTTTGGGTCGTGACCCAGGGGTTAAGAACCACTGACTTAGATAATCTGTTTCCCAATAAATGTGTCGGTAGACGTGGGCCTGTGGAATGGACTCCCAGATCTCCGGACCTTACACCCGTTGACTTTTTCCTGTAGGGACATTTGAAATCTGTTGTCTACGTAAACAAAGAACAATTGAGGATTTGAAAGATAAGATAAGAGTGGAATTGCAGCGAATTTTTGCTGAAGCAATCCGAAGTGTTCAGAGAGCTTGCCACTTGCGAGTAGTGAAGTGTATTGATGTTCAGAGTAAACAATTTGAAGCCCTTCTGTTATAGTATGTTGAAAATATAACATCGTTATGAAGTTGTATTATTCTTTCTACATATTTCCAATGTTTCCAGGCATATGAAACACCCCATTTCGATTTTAGATTTTTTAGCCAGCGATTATTTTGAAGTATTTTCAAATTAGGATTTCCTCCATTTTTTTTTATTTCTGTCTTATTTTTTGATGCAAAAGAAAACTCCGAAAATGAAAGGTTAGTATTCGCATCTGCGTTGGTTTTATTACATTGTAAAATGGGTAACTGCGTGAAAAAATTTTATATAGCGATTCACAGTCATATCCGGATTTCAGTTAAGAGTTTTAGACAGAATTGAAAGTGGAATCGCATTTGGTTTCTTCGGTACGCTAAAGTTGTAATTGGAATTGGAATTGATTCCGAGCGCGGTTCTTGTATTGAGAGGAAAATCAGAAATGAAAGGATTACTTAAATAAGGTTGGAACTCCTTACATCTGCCCTCCCCCCCATATATATGAGTTTCTTTATGAAAATGAAAAGGTTTATTGGTAGACTATAGTCCATATGACAAATATTATTAATACAATGACAGTTCATATACTAAGGATAGAAATATATACAATTGATTAGAAATAATACTGCACTGTCGAGGTTAAGTGGAGCTACAGACAGACGTTTTCGTACCAAGAAGTCCATAGCTTAGAGCAGTGGTTCCCAACCTTTTCACCACAAAGGACACCCTTTTATTTATATTTTTTTCCCACGGACCCCATGTTTTTGAAAGATTCCGTCTACCAAACAAACTGTTTTTATTAACTAATAATTAACTCGTTTTCTCATTTTTCACTATCAAATAAAGGACATATAAGTGAGTATGCAATTAAAATACAGCGTATTAAAAAAGTATTAATAATTCCAGCCAAGAGCAAGGGAACTTAAAATTTTAGCCTGAGCGCCCTTATCGTGGGTAAATGTACAATTTCCATTGGAGCCTCTCGAAATATTGAAAGCTCACGGACCCCCAGGGGTCCGGGGACCCCGGGGTCCGGGGACCCCAGGTTGGGAACCACTGGCTTAGAGGATAAATGGCAGGACTCATGGATAGCTTGGATGATCGGGTTGGCTGATTTTTTAATTCTTTGCATTAGACTGTGTTGAGCACGTCTTGTTACCTCCGGGAAGCTCGGGACATTGCGGGTAGCAAACATTTGCGAAGCTGAGTATCTCGGGGGTAATTTATGTAAGAGTCTAAAAGACCTGTTGCACAGCAAATTTAGGGTTCTGCCAAAACCTTGTTTATAATTCACCCAGAGTTGCTGACCGTATATATTACTGCAGAAAGTACGAAAGAGTGTGTCTTTAGCTTCACTTGTACAGAAACGAAAGTTCCTTATGGTCATATTCGCTTTAGCACACAGGCTTCGAGATTGTTTTCTTATATCCGAGTCATCACTCAAGGAGCTGATAATAGTTTGACCCAAATACTTAAACTCTTGTACTTCCTCAATTACTTCACCATTCATTTTAAACCTTATATCAGCTGGCTGATTGCAGCTTTTAGGATGAAATTGCATAACCTTAGTTTTTGTAACATTAAAAAGAATATCATGTTTCTGCGAATACACTTCGCAGACGTTAGTAGCCGATCCAGACCTTTAACAGAGGGACTTATTAACACCATACATCGGCATAAACTACGTTATTTATCCTTGTGTTATCTATACAACATCCCACTGTTGCCTCATTAAGTGAAGCAATTAATCCGTCGATATACACATTAAACAGCATAGGGGAGAGCAAGGAGCCTTGTCTCACCCCGCAAGAGGAGCCAAAACACTCGGATATTACATTGCCCCACCTAACAGTGAAAGATTTGTGGGAATACCAAAATTTCAATAAATTTAATATGTACATGGGAACCTTCCTCTCTTCTAGTTTTGCAAATAAAATATTGTGGTTCACCCTATCATATGCCTTACTTATATCAAGGAAACAGCTATAAATAGTTGAATTACTGTCAATGTATTTAGATATTGTTTCTTTAAGTACATAGATACACAGTTCAGTTGAGTGGGACCTTTTAAAGCCAAACTGATTAGATGTCCATAGGAAATCATTTAATCGGAGTAACAAGAGTTTTTCTAGTAGTTTCGAGAAGCAGGAAGCGACAGCAATAGGCCTGTAATTATTGCTGGACAGAATGTCTCCGTACTTATTTTTGACCAGGGGCAAGATATATACCCTCATGAACTTTATATACGTATCGAGTTCATTAACGAGCTGGCGATCATAAATGCTATCAAATTCGGATGTCGAACAGGGAAAATTTATGCAAATTGCTCTGGATCAGAATTTCGTCCGAGAGAGATTGAACGGTCGAAAAAACAGTTAAAAAATTATTTAAATTCGAAGCAGTTCTTTTTTTTTATTTACTTTCAAGCAAACAAATAACAATGGAAAAATATTTAAAATTTTGGTTTAGGAGCGGGGTGGGAGGGGGATTCGAAGGGGGACTCAGTACAGGAGAGGAATTTTGAGTGAGGGAATTTGTGTTCGTTATCAGTTAGTAAGTTATTTATTCATTTGAATTTCATTTTTTTTAATAGATGATAAAGTTGGTGTGAATGTCAAGCGATTTTTTAAGAACGTGTTTCCTCGGCAGTAAAAATTTTCTCTCTCTCTCTCTCTCTCTCTCTCTCTCTCTCTGGTGAAAGGTTCGGGGTTTCTCCCGGGATAACGTCCCTTCCCCGATGAACCCTGAATGAAAATGACTCCTTGCTCCATTTGTGGGTGAGTGTGACGAAGTTGCACTTTGTAAATGCACCGATATTAATGCACAATACGGATGTTACACTTGATACGGTAGCGCGGACACACAACGTTTTCCACAATTAATGGATGTTACTATTTATGTGGCAGCATGACAAGGTATGTTGTTTATCTTCGTATTAGTTTTTCACTAAACTTCAACTACGCTAACATTGTTTATCATTATAATTTCAAAATATACCTTTGTCTGTTGTTATAAAACGTTAAGAAGCATTTAACTTTAAACCACAAATATAAGATGTCCACTGTTTCTTATGAAACACAACTAAGTTTTGGACTTTTATGTTCATTCACAGGTTAAATTAAATTACACTTACATTATACAATTAATAAACAAGGATAATCCTTGATCGGGAAACAAGTTGGCTTTCAGAACCGATATAAGCCCAACGCGTGACACGAATAGAAGCCTAAGGCCACGGGTAGGATTACAGTCACCGTGGACCCTGGGGGAGAATAAGATGAATTTACTGACTTAAGTTCATCTTAACAGCGGGCCTTCATTTCCCACGGACTCGAATCAAAATATAAAAACAAATTAACAAGGGAGGGAAAAATTGTCTTGGGATGGACCGTTTACGATCCTCTTTTCGCGACAAACTTCTTCCGACTCCCTGTATGACTGACTCTGACTCTTCTTACTTTCCTGTTTCCACTCTTGCGTGGCTTTCCATTTGTCATTGCGTTCGGCGAGAATGTTTTTAGGGCATTCTGCATCGTGAATATGGAATTTAGGAATCCTTTTAAGTACACTATTTTATGAGTTTTACAAATTCCTATCTTATATTACTTAACTAACTTATTTGGCGTATTTTATAGTATTAAATTAATTACGTAGATCTAGTGTTCTACGACAATTAAACTGTTTATTAATATTCGATTGGATGAAATAAAGGGTGTGACATCACGTGACGGCTATACTTGTTTCTTTTTGGTTGACTAATGACGCATCTCATTACAAGTAAGAATGCGACGAAACCTGTTCGTGTGGTTTCGTTCCAGAAATCACGTATGTTTTCTAAATTCATCTCAGGCTTACGTGAACTTTTAAATGCTATCTATCTTATGTTTTTCATTTAAGAATTATAGATTCTATTATTTTATTTTTATTAATAAAACCCCAATTTTGCAATCCCAACAATGGCGGGAAGGGAGCGAAGGGTCAGCAGCTCGCGTCACCCTTGTTGAAGATGTGTGTGCACTTGCATATGTTGATTGTAAGTTGTGATTTGCACCCACTTCAACCTAATTTCAATAAATATGTCGCGTTTTATCCAATAATTTTCTTTGAGGTAGATATTTTTGTAAATCTGGTTTGACGCTCGTCATTTTGATGTGCTCTCCGCTGCCAGTAAACTCGCTGTTGATGATGTAATGTCGGGGAATGTTATCTCTTTCGTATCGGAGATAATTAATGAGCCACTTCCCGGTAATCCTGGTGCAGGAATGAACAAAAAGTAGACAGTCAGTGGAGGGCCTTACCCTTCGACGAAGATCTCCACAATGGCATGGATTTCTTTGAATTCTGGCAGAGCGTGATGGACAAACCGAAGTATTCCACTCTAAGTTATTACATCCAAGCTATCCTAGTTATGCCAGTATCCAATGCCGATTGTGAACGAATTTTCTCACAGATTCATCGAATAAAAACTGAGAAAAATCGATTCGACACCAGATCCATTCTCAAGCTGATATCCGCGCAGGAAGGTTTGAAAACTGATCATCAGGATTGCGCCCCTTTCGAGCCCACGTCTGGAATGTATAGAAAATTCAATAACGATACGTACAATAATTCGTAAAATATAAATCTAGTGCTCGATTCTGTCCATTTGTGTTGTTCTACTCGGTATGAATCAATAAATATCTGGCAGTTTTCTGTCAAATTTGGTTCTTAAATCGAGCAATTTTTCTCCAAATCTACCAGATTTTGATCGACCATCTAGCAATTTCGAATCTTTGCGGCCTGGTCACGCTGACTGCTAGAATAATTTTAAAAAAAATACACTACAGTAGTTTAATTACAGAAACCTCTCCGAGTGGACCGAAAGGTCTTCGAAGCTTCCTCTTTTCCTTCTAACTCCCTGTAACTCCTTGCAACATCCCGTAACAACTTGTAACTTTCTGTCAGTCATATAAAATGGTAATGATAATATTAGCTTTCTTTAAATTACAGTTATACTTAATACTTACCGCGTTAACATTTTAGTTATGCGGGAGAAAAGCAAAATTAATGTTTCGGCACTCTAAAATAGATGCTTTTAGACTACTCCAAATGACTTAATACACGTAAAATTTTCGTCTTACTGCACTCGTGGCACCGGTAGTACATATGTAATTTTATATATATATATATTATATATATATATATATATATACACACACACACAAACTCAGAATGGTCCCCTGAGAAACTTATATGTTAAACACAGACCGTGCATGGAACAAGGAACTCTTCTGGAAAATTACATCCACTATAGTTCGAATAAGTAATGATAAATGACAAATACTATAGTTTTTTCTTTTTCATGATGGAAAGGCCAACGTGGGCACCGGGTTACTCGCAAAGAGGGCACCCGGTGCCCACGTTGGCTTTTCCATCATGAAAAAGAAAAAACTATAGTATTTGTCATTCATCATTACTTATTTGTACTATAGTGGATGTAATTTTCCAGAAGAGTTCCTTGTTCCATGCACGGTCTGTGTTTAATATATATATATATATATATATATATATATATATATATACAGTATATATATATATATATATAATATATATATATATATTATATATATATATATACACATACTGCATATATATATATTATATATAGATATATATATATATATATATATATATATACATACTGTATATATATATATTATATATACATACTGTATATATATACATACTGTATATATATATATATATATAATATATATATATATATATATATATATATATCTATATATATATATATATATATATATATATATACATACTGTATATATATATATATATATAATATATATATATATATATACACACATATACACACACACTAACTGTGCAAAAGTCTTAGGATTATGTTGAATATTTCAGCATGTTAGTGTTTTTTATTATAAATATAATTATAATGTATAGTCATTGTCAATAATATCAGTTATTAGGCAGTTTAACGAAGAGAACGGATGTTTCATCAAAACGTGCTACTGCTGGAGCTAGAACGGAATTTAACACAAAGCTTCTAGGTACTATTTTACAAGATATTCTAAGCTCATTCAGTAACAGTTTGTAAATAGAACTTCTATTGTATGTTTTTTGTAATTGTTTCACGCTCCTAACTAAATGAAATTTATTTTTTTTTAATAAAATTTCTTAATTGTTAATTTTCTCACTTTTTCCAGATAAAGGCATAAAATTTTACATTAGTTAAGCAATGGCTAAAATATCCATTGCAACTCGACACCGGTGGTATTATTGCACGAGCAGGGTCACTCTCAATCAGAAATATCGCGACAAACTGGGGTATCAAGATGTGGTATTCAAGCAATTTTGAAGAAACAGCGCGAAACAGACAAAGTTGAAGATCGGAAACGCAGTGGAAGGCCAAGGAAACTTTCTAAAAACGATAAGAGACACCTTAAGCTAACATCTCTCAGAAATAGACCAAAATCCAGTGCAGAACTTTCAGCAGAACTTACCCAGACCTCAGGATTACAAGTCCACTCATCCACCGTGAGGAGATCACTCATCAGAAATGGTCTTAATGGTCGAGTGGCAATCAAAAAGCCATTTCTCAGGAAAGGAAACGAGTCATAGAGGCTCAAATATGCTCAAAAGCACAA
>JAJOZX010004908.1:55000-160000 GCA_023014485.1 Bathynomus jamesi
TTATTTCTAATCAGTTGTATATATTTTCAATCCTTAGTATGTGAACTGTCATTGTATTATTAATAGTTGTCTTGTGGATTATAGTCTGCCAATAACCTTTTCATTTTCATATATATATATATATATATATATATAATATATATATATATATATATATGTAAAGAACGACGCTTGTGTAGAAGAGCGTTCCGTACAAGATGAGGAGGGAGAACGAACAAATGAAAATGAGGCATCTCCCAGGAATCGAACCCGGGATCATCCAATTGCCGTCGGATATGCTATCCACTACACCAAGGACCTCGATCAATCAGAAGTCGTAATTTTCCTACATACGAGCGGAATCAAATGCCCTGAAGGGGCACCTTCGCATGCCGTACATATATACATTTTAACTGCAAACAACACACAGTATAATTAATGTAAAGAACGACGCTTGTGTAGAAGAGCGTTCCGCACAAGATGAGGTTGGAGAACGAGCAAATGAAAATGAGGCACCTCCCAGGAATCGAACCCGGGATCATCCAATTGCCGGTCGGATATGCTATCCACTACACCAAGGACCTCGATCATCAGTTAAAATGTATATATGTACGGCATGCGAAGGTGCCACTTCAGGGCATTTGATTCCGCTCGTATGTAGGAGAATTACGACTTCTGATTGACCGAGGTCCTTGTGTAGTGAATAGCATATCCGACCGGCAATTGGATGATCCTGGGTTCGATTCCTGGGAGGTGCCTCACTTTTCATTTGTTCGTTCTTTCTCCTCTTCTTGTACGGACGCTCTTCTACACAAGCGTCGTTCTTTATATTAATTATACTGTGTGTTGTTTGCAGTTAAAATGTATATATGTATGGCATGCGAAGGTGCCCCCTCAGGGCATTTGATTCCGCTCGTATGGAGGAGAATTACGACTTCTGATTGACCGAGGTCCTTGGTGTAGTGGATAGCATATCCGACCGGCAATTGGATGATCCCGGGTTCGATTCCTGGGAGGTACCTCATTTTTCATTCGTTCGTTCTCTCTCCTCATCTTGTGCGGAACATATATATATAACTTTAAAATGTACAAAATCAAAAGTTCAATTTCGTACAAAAACATTTTCGATCTGTGCCCCAGCCATTTCGAGAACTTATACAAAGGACACCAAACAGCAATAGACCGGTTGGTCCATACGAGGCTGTTTGTTTAAGATGAAAGGTTAAAAGAAGTAAGAAAATTTAAAGACGAGTGAAAGTTTTAAAGCAAAGCAAAGAAGAGAGATTGAAAGGAAAGAATTTTAAAAATGAAGTGAAAATTTTAAAGAAAAGAGGAAGGAATCCGAGTGAAAATTCTACATTACTTCTCCGTACAAACGAATACTTCCAACTGAGGGTTTAAGGCAAGATAAACATCTTGCCTCTTTTTAAAGGATTCAACCGAATTACTTTGAACTACGCTGCATGGCAATCCATTCCACAAATTAACTATACGATCGAAGAAAAAATGTTTAGCTTCATTAGAATTAAAACTCGTGTCGTAAAACCCCTCTGGTGTATTGTACAACCCGCCATTTTGGAAAAATGTTTTGTCTATTGTATAGTCGTACAAAAATTGAAGAAATATAACATGTAGAAGGATATGTTGTTTTGCATAGGAAATCGCCATCCTGATTGTGTACATTTTTAAAGGCTTAAAAAAATATATATGAGTTATATATTTCAAAATAAAATGATTAGTCCTTTCTTGAAGAACATCTCTCTCTCTCTCTCTCTCTCTCTCTCTCTCTCTCTCTCTCTCTATATATATATATATATATATATATTAGCTTCCGCCCGAATTGTTCATTCTGACGAAGTTCAAGCTTTTCACTCCACCTTAGACCAACAGTTCAATGTGGAATCCAAACCACGCCCCACCAGCAGCCCAGCGTCTTAACCACTAGGCCACCCAGGGTAATTATATATATTACACCGGTCTGCATGAAAATCGATTTCTTTATTTTGAGTTGTGATTCTGAAGCAGTTCGCTGCGCTGAATTAAAAAATGCTACCAGTTTTTTTCTATCACCCACAGTTTTAAAGTTATTAGCAAAACAATTTTGGGGCGTTTTGTAATTTTTTACCTTTTTTATCTTTAATTAATTTCGTTTTTTCATATTTTTCAGATAGATAATTCTAATATTACGTCTTTAAAATTTTAATAATGGCTTCTAGAAGATGTACCCATAGTCCAGACATATTTTGTTATATTTGTGGTCGGTATGTTGTAAAACAAAGGACAAATGTAACGACCTTCATTAAGAGAGCTTATCATGCTTATTTTGGAATTAAATTAGGAGATCAAGACAAAAGTTGGGCTCCACACAAGGTTTGTCTTACGTGTGTTGCGGCACTAAGGAATTGGAGCAAAGGTAAAAAGAAAAGTTTGCCATTTGGGATCCCTATGGTATGGCGCGAGCCTAGAAACCATACCGACGACTGCTACTTCTGTTCTTGCAATGTTAAAGGTTATAATGCAAAGAATAAAGAGAGCCTTCAATACCCAAGTCTTCCATCTGCAATAAGGCCGGTACCCCATGGTCCAGAAGTTCCTATTCCCCGCCCACCCGAGAGTCTGGATCAATACAATTCAGATTCTGATTCAGCTCCAAATCCAGACAATGATGATGTTTATGAACAGCCAACAGCTGACCGAGATCCTCCTAAACCATTAACCCAAGCTGAACTAAATGACTTAGTCATGGATTTGAATCTGCCTAAGGACTCTGCAGAACTTTTGGGGTCTAGATTGCAGGAGAACAATTTATTGGCATCCGACACATACTTCGCTTGGTACAGAAATCGTGAGAGACTTCGTGCCTTTTTTCGAAGAAGATGGTCCCTTGGTATTTTGCAAGGACATCACAGGATTAGTGTGCAAGCTAGGCATCGAATACCAAACCAGTGACTGGAGGTTGTTTATAGATTCCTCTAAAACCAGTCTAAAAGGAGTGTTACTGCACAACGGTAACAAATATGCATCAATCCCAGTGGCCCATTCTACTCATTTAAAAGAGACCTATGATAACATGAAACTGCTTCTGGAAAAAATTAAGTTTCAAAATCACAGATGGATATTGTGTGGGGATGTCAAAATCCTTTGCATGTTACTTGGGCAGCAATCAGGATACACTAAGATGCCATGTTTCATCTGCGAATGGGATAGTCGAGCACGTGACCAGCACTGGAAGAGGAAAACTTGGCCTCCTAGAGAGAATCTTACCCCAGGATCAAAGAACATTTTACATGAACATCTAGTTGAACCAAATAAAATCCTCCTACCACCCTTGCACATTAAGTTAGGTTTGATGAAGCAGTATGTCAAAGCATTGAATAGAGAAGGTGAGTGTTTCAAGTACATTTGTTCAAAATATCCAAAGATTAGCTACGAGAAAATAAAGGAAGGTGTTTTTATAGGTCCTCAGATTAGAAAGTTATTGACAGACGATCATTTCCTGAACACAATGACCAATAAAGAAAAAGAAGCATGGCTTGGTTTCAAAGATGTTGTTGAAAACTTCTTGGGAAACTACAAAAGCCAAAATTATGAAAGACTGGTGGAAAATATGCTTAAAAAGTTTTGCGCCTTAGGCTGCAACATGAGCCTGAAAGTTCACTTATTTTCGCATCTTGACCGTTTTCCCGAAAATCTCGGAGATGTCAGTGAGGAGCAAGGGGAGCGATTTCACCAGGACATCAAAACCATGGAAAGAAGATATCAAGGAAGATGGCATACAAATATGATGGCGGATTACTGCTGGTGTCTGCAACGAGATCAGCCTAAAGCACAGCATAAGAAAACATCAAAGAAGGACCGGTTTAGTCGTCATAAGTCAGATCTACCTTCGTAGTCTTTGGAATAAGTCCTGAAATGTTTGCAAGTAAAGAAGGTAAATATATTTTGTTTCTTTCAGTTATTTTTTATTCTTTCATAAACAAGCAATATGCTTGTCCAAGAGCTAGGAGCTATTTAATTCTGCTTTAATTAGGTTTTACTCTATCACCTAAAGATTTCGTGCTACAAGGGGTGTTGTAATAACTCATCTGTCCCTAAATGTTAACCACCCATTGATGGGAGGGAGAGAGTATTTTGCTGGGAACGGGACTGGTTGTTATATATATTTACCCTACATTATTATGTAAGCGTTACTGTAGTCTATAACAACAAAATTTATGGTTTAGCATGTGCAATCCAATGTTAATCTCGATAAGATGGTTCACATTTGGGGATAAATGGGGATTTATGACACACCCTGTAGTAAGAAAACCATACGTGATAGGGAAAAACTAACTATATTTTTGAGATCAGCGCACTCAAATTATATAGAATCACCAACTAGTTTGTAAAAATCGATCGACAAGTTTTCAAATGTGTACTGGTGTCATTTATCGACCAACCACTTTCTTTATTGTGTGGAAGGATGAACAGCTGGGGTTTGCTGCGCGCCGGCTGCAATCATCGGGTCTCGAACCCGGGGCCGATGTAATCGTAGTCAGCGACGCTACCCACTACATCACCGAGGCGCATATATAATTTATATATATTATATATATATATATATATATATATATATATACACACATTTTAATTGCAAACAACACCCAGTATAATTAATGAACGACGCTTGTGTAAAAGAGCGTCCGCACAAGAAGAGGAAAAAGAACGAACAAATAAAAAATGAGGCACCTCCCAGGAATCGAACTCGGGATCATCCAATTGCTGGTCGGACATGCTAACCACTACACCAAGGGCCTCGATCAGTAAGAAGTCGTAATTCTCCTACATACGAGCGGAATCGAATGCCCTGAGGGGGCACCTTCTCATGCCGTACATATATATATATTTTAACTGCAAACAACACACAGTATAATTAATGTAAGAACGACGATTGTGTAGAAGAGCGTCTGCACAAGAAAAGGAGAAAGAACGAACAAATGAAAAATGAGGCACCTCGTTCTTTCTCCTCTTCTTGTGCGGACACTCTTCTACACAAGCGTCGTTCTTACATTAATTATACTGTGTGTTGTTTACAGTTAAAATGTATATATGTACGGCATGAGAAGGTGCCCCCTCAGGGCATTCGATTCCGCTCGTATGTCGGAGAATTACGACTTCTTACTGATCGAGGCCCTTGGTGTAGTGGTTAGCATGTACGACCGGCAATTGGATGATCCCGGGTTCGATTGCTGGGAGGTGCCTCATTTTTCATTTGTTCGTTCTTTCTCCTCTTCTTGTGCAGACGCTCTTCTACACAAGCGTCGTTCTTTACATATATATATATATATATATATATACACACCACACACACACACACACACACACGATTATAATTTCAAGTTTGATATTTGATAAATTACGAACGAATAGCTATGCATAATTCAATTCAATGCTGATTCACTTCATTATACCTTTCATCTGCGAATGAATGGTTAACCAAGAGTTTATTAAGATGTGAAAATGCAGCGTCGTGAACGATGCTTTGCAGCGATTTTCAGATTTATGTTATTAGATTAGGTCGAGATCTGTGTGCTGATGGATATGGATTTACAAAACGGATAAATGTGTTCCATATCCTCGTTATGGCGAATGGCTTATTTGTTTAAGCATTTATAGAGTTGGCCTTATGAACGTACATCTAACCTTTGGTTAGCTTCCGCCCGAATTGTTCATTCTGACGAAGGTCAAGCTTTTCACTCCACCTTAGACCTACAATTTAACGTGGAACCCGAACCACGCCCCACCAGCAGCCCAGCGTCTTAACCACTAGGCCACCTAGGGTACCCATTTATCTCCAACCACTTTCTTTATTGTGTGGAAGGATGAACAGCTGGGTTTTGCTGCGCGCTGGCTGCCGTCATCGGGTCTCGAACCCGGGGCCGATGGATTCGTAGTCAGCGACACTAACCACTACACCACCGAGTGTATATATATATATATATATATATATATATATATATATATATATATATATATATTGGTGAAGGCCGCTTCTGGCAAGCTTCAATTTCAATTTAAGCAGAAAGCCACAGACAAGAAGGAAAGAAACATCCATCAAGTTGGAAAGGGACTATTTTGTATATTGCAACGTTTCAAGCACAAACTATGCTCATCCTCAGGCAAAAATTCTAAAAAGTTAAAAACATATTAAAAGCCATAATGACATTAACAAAATAAAATAGGGAAAAAATCCACAAGTATTAAAAACAAAAAGTCTCACTAAAAATTCTAGAAAGTTACAAATTAAAAACCATAATGACTATTATAAAACAAAAGCGAACAATTAACAAGCTTTAAAACAATGAAAGTGACACTAAAAACGAACAATGAATAACAACTATAAAATACAAAATGTAAAACTCAAAAAACTAAAAATTCACAGGCTATCTTTTAAAACACTAAAAAATTAAAAACCCACACTAAAAGGAACACACCTTAAGTCTAAGCAGCACAGATTCCGAGGCAAAACTAAAAAAACAGAAACATCTAAAACCAAGTAAAGGTTGGTTGTTCAAGATGTTCAGTTTAGACGGAGGGGAACGGATGAAATATCAGAGTTAAGCGAAGGGGAGAGAGTTTTAATATACAGGGATTCTAAAAGTCTTAACGTTTGCTCACACGGAGCGGAATCTAAAATGTTAAAATTAGCTAAAGTTATATCGACTTTGCATAGAACAACATGGCTGCGTATAGCTGAAGCTTCTTTAGTTTTCAAAGGTTTGTCAGTTCTATGGCTTATGCCCATATGGGCACAGAAACGCGACTCGAGGCTCCGCACAGTGCTACCAATATAGCTCCGATCACATCGGGGACACTTGAATTCATAAACGACAGCACTGCGCAGAGCATCCGATACACGGTCTTTAACATTAAAATATGAGCCAATAGAACGACGGTTAACAAATACTAGTTTAAAATCTATTTGACAATAAAATTTACTTCAGGTGAATTCGAACGACGGTTCAGGATCGACCTGCGGTCGACCCCTCTGCAGCATTCCTCCTCATTTGCGGGATTTGGTGAAGGAAGGAATTGCTGTCTGACACATGGATGGTCAGGGACTTTGCACAGGAATCTGTCCAGCTGGTTCTTGAAGTTATTTAGGTCGGTGTGCTGGAGATTCCTCACTTCTTTTAGTAGGACATTGAAAAGCTTTGGGCCTCGTATTCTGAGGGTATTTTCCATCCTCGTTTTCATGGCCCCTTGTCCCACCGCAGCTGGGACCGTACAAAATCTGCATCTTCTCTCATTCCAGTTTGTTTCTATTTCATTTCTAAGGTTAGGGACAGAGCCCTCAAGTATTTTCCATATGTATATTATTGTGTACTGCTCGCGCCTTCTTTCGAGAGAGTAGAGTTCCAGGGATTGTAGTCGAGACCAGTAGTCTTCACCTTCCGTTTCCTCTATCTTAGACGTAAAAGTCCTTTGTATAACTTCAATATTTGCAATGTCTCCTTTTCTGTGTGGGCTTGTGAGTACTGAGCAATACTCACTTATTGGTAGGACTAAACTCTTCCATAATTTGAACATGATGTTTGCATTTCTGCTGCGGAAGCTCCTCCAGATGATTACCATTATTTTTCTAGCCGTTGTAATTTTGAATTTTGATGTTGTAGTGCTCAATTCTGTATCCGACGACATTATTACTTCCATATGACTTGTAGATTTGGTGTTTTCTGTTTGTCTTGCAGAGTTTTGTACCTTTTATTCTGCAGCTCCTTGTTATTACCATAGCTTAGAAGTTGGAATTTTTCTTCGTTGAGCTTCATATTGTTGTCTTCTGCCCTGGAATAATGTTTCACTGTCGTTTTGTAATCTTTCTATGTCACTTTCGTTCAATATTTCCTTGCATATCTTTGTGTCATCTGCGAAACATGATACAATACTGTCATTGATATCTGCATCAATATCTGCAATCATTATTATGAACAGCAAGGGAGCTAATACTGTCCCTTGTGGGACAGAGCTCACGACTTCCGAGACTTCTGATTTAACTCCGTTTACCACCACTCTTTGTGTTCTTTGCGTCAAGAAATTAAATATCCATCTTCCCAGCTTTCCAGTAATTCTTGTATTCTTAAGTTTGTGTGTTATAATTCCATGGTCACATTTATGGAAGGCTTTAGCAAAGTCAGTATAATTACATCTATATTTTGTCCTTGACACAGTGTTTCCAATATTTTCTCCTGGTGGTCTAATAGCTGTGATAGGCATAATCTTCCAGCCCTGAAACCATGCTGATTTGAGTTGTATAAGTTCTTTTCTTGGAGGTAGTAGGTAGTTTTGCTTCTAATTATACGTTCAAAGCACTTTATAAGATGTGAAGTGAGAGCTACCGGCCGATAATTCTTGGGCATTGCTCTGTTACCACCTTTGAATAAAGGGGCAATGTTCGCGTTCTTTAATGGCAGTGGAATTTGTCCTGTGTCAAGTGATTTCCTCCATAGTAAGTATAGCAGTTTTGCAATACTCTCTTTACATTTCTTCAGAAATGTGGCACTCTATGTGTCTGGCCCTGGTGCCGAATTGTCTCGCATCTGTGATAGAGCCTTAATTACATCTCCTTCCGAGAACTCTGAGTCCATTAATAGGTTTGTGCCAGAATTTGTCCTTGGCTGATTTGTATCAATGTCGAAAAATTCGTTTGCGTTTTCTACTTTCATCTTGGCTTAGGGGTGCTAAACACAGAGTTAAATTGTTCTTCCTGAAGGAGTTCGCTCATTTTTTGGGTTCATTTGTGTGTTTGGCTCCCCGTCTATCAACGGACCAATACTCTCTTTGCACTGCATTTTCCTTTTCGCAAAAGTGTAGAAGTATTTTGGGTTATTTTTTGTTTTCTGCTACCTTGTTTTCCTCCTCGTTTGTCTTATGTATGAATGTTTGCTTTAGGTCCATTTCTATTTCGCCTTGTTTCTTCTCTAGTTTGAGTCTCCTTGCATCAGTTTTGCATCTGTGGGGATGTTTTACGGTCTGCTTCTGTTGTCTAAATAATGTCCTGATTTTTCTCTCGAGCTTGCTACGTTTTCTCTTTTGTCTCTCTGGAACATGCTTCAGTAATATAGGTTTGGTTTCAGACTCCATTATACCTAGTATTTGTTCTGGAGTCTTCTCGTGAAGTAGTAATTCCCAGTTTACTTCCTTTAAATCTTTATTTCACTTTCCCAATCTACTTTCTTTGAATTTATGTTTAAGCCTTCAAATATTCCTTCTGCCTCTCTGGGATGCGTTTTCGGACTTCTGGGTGCTAACTTCAACTGTATATCGATTAGGTTATGGTCGGAGAACTTTATGTGCGTTACCTTTTTATTTATTATTATCTCAGTGTTATTTGTGAAAATTGAATCCAAAACGTTCTCTTTTCTTGTGGCTTCACAGATTTTCTTAGTGAGGGTGTAGTGTTCCATCATAGCTAAAAGCATTATTGCTTGGGTTCTATCATTTTTTTTAATGTTGCCATGAAACTTCTCAACGTATATGACTTCGTCATTTTTCTTCCATGTTATGACTGAGAAATTAAAATCTCCGCGAATTAGAATATTTGCTGCTGAAGTTTCAAGTAATTTTAACATGTTTTGTATTTCATTAGTGGCAAATTGGAATTCACTTTTTGTGGTGTTTGGTGTCTGTAGACGTCCATAATGATTAGGTTAAGTTCTTTTACTTCTAAAATAATAATTTCGACTGTGCTGTTTGATTTGTTTACTTTCATCTCACGTGTATGTGTTTTTCACGTAGATACAACAAACTCCCCCTCGTCTAGCCGCTTTATCTGCTCTGTATATGTCGTAGTCCAGCAATACTATTTCAGTATTCTCGATGCAGTTTTTACACACACACACACACACACACACACACACACATATATATATATATATATATATATATATATATATATATATATATATAACACACACACAGTGGATTCCGGTTAATTGGGACATATCGGGACTAGAATACTTTGGCCCAATTAAGCGGCTGCCCCAATTATACAAAGTTGCAGGTAAAGAGTTAAAAAAGTATACATAAGACAAAAGACAAACTTTCCGTTTATTGAGTAACAAAAATACTTACTGTATATGAACTGAAACAAATGGTGCAAATCAGAGAAAAATATTTACCCTAAAAACAAATTTGATTCATGTACGTATCAAACACGCATGTAGTTCTTAACAGTTAATGACGTTGGAGGAATTTATCGAGTGTACCCTGCCGTGTTCTCTTGATTGACTGTAACTGAACAAAATCAGCGCAGGTATCTAGTGCAGATATAGGACTGCCTTCATTGCCTTCCTGCATGAAATAGCGTCGTAATCCAGCAATAAATTTCCTGGCATCCTGGTTAGTCACTCGTTCAAGCTCAGGTGTGTCATCCTCATCGCTTTCCTGGTCTTCTGATGTCTTCTGGTGTTTTGCTGCAATTTGTTCAACAATTGCGTCCTCACAATCTTCATTTTTTTTATAACATTGAAGACTATTGTCGATGCATGCAAACTCTTCGTAGTTTCTGACGTGTTGCACTTCCAAAATGGCGTCATTTTCACTATCGACCGTATCTGGCATCTCCAAGCCTGAGTGTTTAAAACCACAGTGAGCAAAGCAGTTCTGAATGGTCTTGGTGCTTATTCCTCGCCAACTATCGGCAATAAACTGTACTGCATGTAAAAGATTAACCCTTGCACTGACTTCCTTAGCTGTTGAAGATGATGTCATTAGATTTTCTTCAATTGCTTCAAGGATGTAGTTTACCAACTTTCCGCGATACAAGGTCTTCAAATTTTTTATGATTCCCATGTCCATTGGCTGCACCAAGGATGTGGTGTTGGAAGGCAGAAATTCCAGTCGAATATTTTTCAAAAAATCTAAATGAGGGTGTGCTGCACAGTTTTCAAGAAGCAGCAGAATTTTTCTCGACTTCTGTTGTAATTCCACGGCCCAATGTAGCAATTACTGGCCCAATTAAACGGCATGGTGTCCCAAATAAGCGAAGCAAATTCTGGTTATATTCTCGATTTGTTTTTGTTCTTCAAGATTTGTCCCAAATAAACGGCTGCCCCGATTAACCGGTGGCCCTATTAACCGGAATCTACTGTGTGTGTATATATATATATATGAAAAATTATTTCACGAAAGTGACACGTGAAAAATATTTATGATGAATAAAACCACGAAGGGAAAAGAAACACAAAGTGGTACTCAAGCGCTTTCGTCTAATGACATCCTCAGGAACACTGAGGCCCAATGTGTGTTCCTGAGGATGTCATTAGACGAAAGCGCTTGAGCACCACTTTGTGTTTCTTTTCCCTTCGTGGTTTTATTCATCACATATATATATATATATATATATATATATATATATATACACAGCAATGGCGGCTGGTGGTCAGGGAGAGTAGGGAGGCCCAAAATTGTCTATAATATATGCTATATAAATAGAATAGATTACAAAATGTTCGATGCCCTACTTTCTGCATATCACGATCGTATAGAATTAATACTATCAATAAAATCCTCTTTCATAGTTTATAATAATAAAAACAGAGGAGGCCCGACCTCCCATGCCTCCTCTGAAAAGCCGTCACTGATATATATATATATATATATATATATATATATATATATATATATATATATATATATATATATAGAGAGAGAGAGAGAGAGAGAGAGAGAGAGAGAGAGAGAGAGAGAGTTTTTTAGTATAAAATTATTTTAAAAGTATTTTGTAAACGTGTGTTTACTCGTAAAATGCATATAAGAATTACTAACTAAATTACGTTGTCCTTTTGAGAGCTATAAATGTCACTTGTTTTAACAAAAATGAACAACGGGAAAAGACCACATTAGTTTCAACTTCAGACTTCACCCCGACCCCCCTCCTACTCACAGAGACATGCGTGCGCACCTCCGCATAAGCGAGTACCGACTTTCTTTTGCATCCATATATCTAAAAAAAACATTGATCAGACCTAATTTAACCTAACCTTAGTGCCATCGAACTGAGAAGGGTGTGATAAGTGTTTTAGGGCTCAAAGATGGTTTGTGTTAAGTTATTAAGTAGTGAGGTATTCGCTAATGTAGCCTAACTTAACCTAATCCAACTTTAACTAACCTAACCTAATCAGGACCAGCATATCTGTTTTTTTTTTTCGATAATAAAAATGTTTCTAGATTGTTTTCATTTAATTTTTTAATACTCCGAAGTACCACAAGTGTTATCTTACACACACACACACACACACACACACACACACACACACACAGGGTGTCCCAGGAGGAAATGTCAAGAATGCATCATTTCACTCTTTGGGTATTTCTAAGTAGAAAGTATTATATCGATATGGGTCTGATTCCCAACCGTTACCGAGATACAGGCCTCTACATTTGGGTAATTAAAACATAATAAAAAGGCGATCTTAGATACTATTTAATGACACTTGTGGTTTACAAAAAGTAAACCATTGCAAAACCCATACACAAATAACATGTCTGCGTATTCTTCTTTCGAGAAAACTGCCGGCATGGCTTGAAATGTTGCTTGAGCACTGCACCTCCACGTTTGCAGAGTACACAACACACCCTGAAAAGAAACGTGACTCAGTGAGCAGGTGTTAAGACGTACCTAAATAAATAATGTAAATAAATAATGTGAGGATCTGCACAGTTGCCAATGTATCATTAAATGTCATTGAATATTATCTAAGATCGGCTTTTTATTATGTTTTAGTTACCCAAATGCAGAGGCCTGTATCTCGGTAACGGTTGGGAATCAGGCACATGTCAATATAATATAATAATATATATTATATATATATATATATATATATTATATATATATATATATATATATATATTATATGTGTGTGTGTGTGTGTGTGTGTGTGTGTGTGTGAATTTTATATCTTGTGTCTTCAATAATTCATTGTACAGTAATTATTTGAATCCTTTTGAAGCATGACGGAAGCCGTATTATCCCGCTCAATGTCACCACTTCATTCCGAGCCCAAGCGTGAAGCTCTCAAAGGAAGCAATTCTCTGATCAATCTCTTCCACGGATTTCCCACTTTGGCGCGGGATAAGTTAGGTTAAGTTCTGTTAAATTAAGAAATGTTAGCTATTCTCATGATTACATCCCACTCGATGTCATTTTCATTCCCATCCATGGTAAAGTCGCCAAATGGGAATAGCTAATAATTCCTAACCTAACTTAATTTAACCTAACCTAACATTAGCCTAAGCTAACCTATAAAAAACCTAACCAAACCTAACCGATCGTAACTTAACCTAACCTGGACCAAAGTGGAAAAGCCGTGGATGAGAATGGGAATGACGTTGAGTGGGATTAAACCATTCTCATCATTTGGCGTTTGCGAATGGGAGTGTGACATTCTTTGTGAAATAAAGAAACTTTCTTTCTCAAATATGGATTTTTCACTTTTCGCCTTCTCACTCGGAGACTGGGAATGGGAATGACGTTGAGCGGGAAGGAATCGGTGGCAGCGATTCATTTAACTTCCATTTACGCAACCTAATTATGAGCATCACAAATACGGAGGAAATTGAGGAAACGTTTAAAGTTTAAATGGAAGGTATCCCGAAAGCCATTCATTGTCCGATTTCATTTAATCGTTATATTTAATCGCGCGCTGTATTTATGGGATACCCCGTACTCTAACCTCGAATACTTTTCTCCATCTACCCCCTTTTATATTTATATTTTATGGTATTTATAACAGGATCATTATTAATGATCATTCGAAAAAATTAAGTATAATTATTTGGCCAGATGATCAACAAACCTTTTCGTTTCGGGGAATATTTTTTGTTTTTTCTTTCCAGAGTTTGGTATAAAAGTATGATAATATAAAAATAATAATTTGTTAAAAAAAAAAAGAAGGTATTTTTGTTTGTATTTATTCTTTAGTTTTTTTAACACGAATATTTTAAATAAGTTTACTAGTTATTTTTTCAAGAATGCAAGCAGTAAACAGAAAAATGTTTTTTAAATTAACTTCACGAACGAATATTTTTATAGAATATTTTGTTTGTAAACTTGTTAAAAAAATAGTTAATTAAATAAAATTTATTTTAAGTTATTTTCTTTATTTAATCGCTGTATTAATTAGTTTTTTTATTTTATTTTATTGACTTTAATGTTCAGAGTGTTATATTCTTTCCTATTTGGGTTTGGTTAAAGCCAGACGATTTTAACTCGTCGTAGAAAAAGACTCCTGTTTGGGTAGTGAAAGGCCTGAGAACGTTATTGATGGTGATGCAGTAAGGTTTTGCACATTTGGAAACATTTAGTCAACATTGTTTCGAAACACACACACACACACACACACACACACACATCTCTTTCTCTTTATATATAATATAATATATATATTTTTTTTTATATATTAGTGGTGGACCGGATATCCGCATCCGCATCATTTTTAACATCCGCATCCGCACTTCTGACTGAGGATGTTATGCGGATATTACCTCTAATAAATTATGCAATTTACAATTAAATTAGCTTATAAAGTAGCTTAAAGGCCCAGTCATGCACATTTCATGTAAAGTATTAAATTATTAATGAACAAACAAATATATAAACCTGAAAATGTAAATAGGTGGTAACACAGAAAATTGAATGAAACTTGTTTCATTGAATTTTCTGTGGCTGAAACTCTTGAGAAAGTTATTATTTTTATCATAATGAAAACATTAATATTAATTTTAATTCTTATGTATTGCCTCCCATAATAGTAATATCACGAAATTTGAAAAATTATGTCATATATTCATAATTCTATATTATATTGATAGATTAACTAAATATCCGCATCCGCATATGCGGATATTGAAATTAAAGATCCGCATCCGCATATGCGGATATTGAAATTAAAGATCCGCATCCACATCCGCAGATGTTGAAAAACTGACATCCGGTCCACCACTAATATATATATATATATATATATTATATATATATTATATATTATATATATATATATATATATATATACAATAAAATGATAAGGAGTGTTTTTGAGTTTAAGTGTCGTTTTAAGGTGTAGAAATGGAAGAGAGATGGAAGCGAGTAATGGCTCTCCCCCTTTCTCGGTTCACATCTTTTACAGATGGACTCATTTTCAACTCGCAAAAAGGACGATCGAGGAAGGTATAAAATAGCCTCTTACTCTCGCATCTTTTGGCATTAAGCATAAAATGCAAAATGTTGTTCGAGTTCAAATGCCTTCAGACGAATGTAGTACACATTTTTATTTCATGCACACACCTCCACGCAATATACTAAATTATTATTAGGTATATATATATATATATATATATATATATATATATATATATATATATCTTTTGGACATGACCGACACGCAATAATATACATATGGAGAATACTCGAAGGATATGTCCCAACCTTTAGAAATGAAATACAAACACAGTGGAGTAAGAGAAGAGGTAAATTCTGTCCTATCTCAGCTGCGATGGGATTGTGAGACATGGAAACGAAAATGGAACATACTCTCAGAATACGAGGCCCAAAATCCCTGAATTTGCTGCTAAAAGAATTGGGGGACTTCCAGCACAGTACCCTAACTACCTTCAAACGCCAACTCGACAAGGTTTCTGCTTAAAGTCCCTGACCAGCCATGCGTATCTGTCTATGAAGACAGAATGAGAGTTAAAAGCAACTGTCTTCCTCTTCAAATCCTCCAGATGAGGCGGGATGCTGCAGAGGGGTCGAACACAGGTTGACTCTGAACAGTCGTTCAAACTAAACCAAAGTAATATATGTATATATATATATATATATATATATATATATATATATATATATATATATATATATATATATATATATAGTGTATACAGTTTTGTTCCAAGTAGAAACTTGAATACAAAAGAGAATAACACACTGTAAAGTGTAAACCCTATAAGAGATGTTTAATGATATATGTTGTCTTATTTTAATGGCATTTAAAATGTGTATCGGTAGCTCAGTGAGTAACACCGTTTTACTTTAAGCGAAGTGAAGACACTGAGGTCAGGGGTTCGAACCCCGATGATGCCGGTAATAATAATAATAGAGGAATTTGAGCAATGGGGCGCACCAGTTGGCCTGAACCCTGTCAATTTGTAGCCTTCCTGAATAATTATTGAAAGGAAACTCGGAACGAATGTTCATTGAATTAAACATTTTAAATGCTGCTCAAATTGGATACATAATGTATAATTAAACATCTGTTATAGAGAGTTTAGCGTACATAATGCAGAATTTGAACTTGAATTGGAGAAAGTGAAGGTTTTAAGGTTCATAAAGTGGACGGGTTGTTGGAAATTGTTCATCGTTTGCATGTAATTTAATATATCATCATTTTAAAGACCAGTTATTTCTTTCGATAATCGAAAACATGACGTTTCTCTCAATTTCTCGGAAACTTTACGATAGGAGGTGATTCGAAGTTTGTATTTGATTTACAGAAATTTAGTAAAGTTCTTAAACGAAATTCTTATTTTAAGAATTAATTTAATTTCTTTCAAATACAAAGTTATGCATAAATTATAATTATAATAACTTATAATAAATTATAATTATTTTAGGATTCATAACCCGCGAAACGTTGAAATAAATGTACGCCAAATCTTTCTTCATTTTATAAGCGCTTTCGTGTATAGAGCCCGCCATGATAGTCTAGTGATAAAGTACCGGGTTGTTAACCAAAAGTCCTGGGTTCGGTTCTCGGCTCGGACTTCAGATTACAGTAAGGTGCTGGTTTGGAGCCTTCTCGATGGGGTACAGTGGCTCGGATCCCACGTAAAGCTGTTGGCCTCATCTCTCCTATGTCTTTAGATATTGGGAAGGTTAAATAACCACAATCACTCAGTCTGTCAGTCAGTATATACAGGGTGTTTCAAAAGTCTGACCCACACATGGATTAGAGATTATTTATTAATGTCTTTTTGTCATTACAAATGTTGTTCAAACTGCTTGCCATGCGGGTCTTTACAGTTCCCGTTTCCTTCAACCTGTTCCAACTTTTCCGACCATACGGTGCTCTGGCTCTGGAGGTGAAATTCTTGGCAGGTCAGAAGGGAGCTTGCCAGGAATATCACTGCTGTCATCCAGAGAAGCCAGAACCCCTCTGACTCATGACCGCAACGTGTAAAAACACCAACTCCACCTTCTCTTGGCGTGTATATTTTGTCATTATCCTTATGAATTTAGTAGATTACCTGAAACAGAAAAAGGAATATAATCTGATATCCCGGCCCGACTTTTGAAACATTATATATACTGGGCTTCGGGCCCAGTAAATGAGGGAGGTCTGGTCATACATATATTTTCGCTCATTGCTCATCATCCTCATCCACCATTCGAAGTTTGGTCGGAATCGGTTCAGAAACGTAAAAGTTTTTTATAGGACAGACGGACGACAGACATTCGGTGAATTATAATATATTATATATATATATATATTGTGCGCACTGGGAAAATGAAAAACGAGTTTGCTGACGTTTTTGCTATAATCGTTATAATTTCTTGAGGGTGAATAGTGTAGTGAATAATCCCGTCCCGAAACAAAATCTTGACTTCATCCCTGTCTGCGAGTGCACAAATTTAAAATCATAATGATTAAATAACATCACATTTACGTAACCAACCGTTTTTAATCACTTATTTTAATTATATCACTTTATATGTTCTATTTATACTATAATTAAATTAAAAAAAGAACCTTTATATAAAAATCACCTTTCATATCACACACTTTAACTTCACTTCTCTAAAATTACACACACACACACACACAAAATCCAGGAAATTTCAATCATAATTTTTATCCATTACTTTCGATAAATCTGCGAACAGAAGAAATGTTAAAATAATTTCGAGTGAAAATCTTGTTCACTTTCGAATCCTCGTTGATTCGGTTGGTTGGTCTTTTTTGAATCTCTGAGATTGCTAATTTAGACCCCCTTTTATGACGCTGTTTATCCTCTTATCAACAAGTCTCATTCGCTTCAGCTATAAAGAAAGTCTTCAAGAAGTTGCAACTTACACACACACACACACACACACACACACGAGTGTATATATATATATATATATATATATATATATATATATATATATATATATATATATATATATATATAAAATCACTGATACATTCATAGTTTAATTGGAAATATGAATAGTTGAACATCTTTATACAGAGAGCACCATTCCATATATATATATATATATATATATATATATATATATATATATATATATATATATATACACACACACCCTAGAGAGAGAGAGAGAGAGAGAGAGAGAGAGAGAGAGTTACAAGGAGTTACAAGGAAAAGAAGTACCTCAAAAGGCCTTGCGGCCCATACCGAGGAGGTACCAATGGCAACGGGTGCCAGGGAAAATTTTGTCTTTCAAACTATGCTAGCAGTAGTAGAAAACTGGATAGAAAAGTAGAAGGCTCTCTCCCCACCCTCCGCTCCCTCCCTGCCAGAGGCAGGTACGGAAAAAGGTTGAAGAAAATACCTTGACCCTGGAAAAGTAGCCAAGGAAATTTTACAGGAAAGTGGAGAATATATAAATAGCTCTATATTTAGCTTGCTCACAGAGACACCGAGCAAGCGAACTCCTGCAGAGTTTTCTGAGGTTTTAATCTTAAACTATGAGTGTGTTCTGTACTTTGTCTAGCCTATTTTTAAACAGATTTACACTTTGACTGGAAACATCCTCTGAGGGAAGTTGGTTCCAGATATCAACTATTTTACAGGAAAAGAAATTTCCGCAGACTGAGGTCCTAAATGTCTTTACACACTCAAATAGTGTGCAAGATTTCGTCTAACCTTTTCTTGAACTGATCCACAGAGGAACTGTTCACAACTTCCGAAGGTAACCTGTTCCATGTGTCACAGATCTTATACGTAACGTAATTCCCACACACACTAGAGAGAGAGAGAGAGAGAGAGAGAGAGAGAGAGAGAGAGAGTTGTACTTTTTACTTGTTTAATTAAAAGGGTATTCTTGCGCATTATATATTATTAAATAGAGGAATAAGGGTTTTTCCTTTTTTTTTCATTTTTTACTTTTTTTTTAACTTAACGACGAGTGGAAGACGAATGCAAATGAAATATTAACGGGAATCTGAACTGGAGGAATCACTGTAAGTTTCACAAATGTTTACATTCTCTTTACTGAATGCACTGTTCATAAATGTATGATATATCTTCTATACGAGGGTGCGAGGAACCCGCTGTCCGCGGCCTAGTTTTTAATTACCCGCGGACAGTTTGATTATTTAAAGTTATATGGTATTTACGTCTTAATTAGGTCTCCACGGGACGAACCCCGTAGAGAGTATATTAGTTGAGATTTTCCCGCCGCACAATAAAGGTTCCCCAGTCCCCACCTCCGTTCTATACCATTGCGTACAAAGTGTCTCAACAGATACCAGTGGTTCTCCGTTAATAAATATTTTCGCACGGAGAAAAAAGAATGATGAGAAACCATTTTGATACAAAGAAATTCTGAAAAATTCAATCTCTGCGTGAAAATCAATAAAGAAGTAACATTAATAAGTTTAAAGAGAAGTGGATAGAAATCATAAAGGTTTAACTATAGACTATAAAGGTCGGTGAAGGTATTCTTTCTATTGACAGAAGTCATATTGGTGTCGTTCGTTTTGTTTATTAGTATGTTTTGGAAGGAAATAAGTTTATTATTACTTTCTCGCTCCATTGTAAAACTTATTTTGGGATGAATGGTGTCAACAAATTGGATAAATTTACGAGCTTCAGCGAAGTCACACGGTGGAACGCGCCGGAACAGCGTTCCAGTACCTTTTATTTTGAACATGCAGAATGAAATATCATGTTTTTATTTTCATTTCGGGTTTTTTTTTTTTTTTTTTTTTGCATGACAAAATTTTAGTAATAGGAAGGACGCTTTGTTTTGGATTTGGATGGTAACAGGGTGAGATGGAGTCACAAATGGCAAAATTTTTAGAAAATTTATAGCAGACTTCCGGAACCTTTCTTTCTAGGGGAAAAAAAATGAAAAATAAAATAAAAAATATATAAAATATATATATATACACAGTATATATATATATATAATATATATATATATATATATATATCACCACAATTCTAACGTAAAAATCTGTAATGAAATCGGAAGAACTTTTAAAAGGACTTATAATTTTCTCTTTCACGCGAATTCTAAGCTGGGACTCGTAAACACATTTGTCCCATTTAGTTGATGCTAATGGAAAGTCCAAGCAAATTTAATCCAGGACAAACTTAAAAGTCTTTTTGAAAAGAATTTGGAAATTGTTAAGAAATTCTTTAATGAAAAACTAAAAAGGTTGAAATTAGTTTCGCTAAATCTCCGAAATTTTATAGGATTAACTTGGCTTAATAATGAGTTGAGAAATATGGTTTAAAAATTCTTTATGATTTGTATCAGTTTCTATGTGTATCACTCAAAAAACTATTAAATGAAGGAGATTATTTTTTGCGAAATCGGTCTTTTTGCAAAATGGCCGGCTGGCCCATTTGCCAAAAGGCCAATATGATGGCCTTTTTGCAAATGGGCCAGCCGGCCATTTTGCGAAAAGGCAGAACTTCAGTTAAGAGATTCAATCCAGTTCGATTGAAATTATTGAAATTATTGAAATTTAAATTATTGAATGCCCGGTGAGGTCAACTGTCCGCCCTTGACAATTGGTTAGGTTAATTAAGGGCGGGCAGTTGACCTAACCAGGCATTCATTTAACCTAGCCGGGCATTCAGTTGACCTAACCGGCCATTCACTGTCCAGTTCAATGTGAAGTTCTGCCGTTTCACAAAATATCCGACAGCATTACCAGTCATTTTGCAAAATGGCCACTATGCTGGCCTGTGTGCAAAGTGGCCTGGCCTTTAATGCCATTATGCAAAAAGGCCGGGTTTTTGGCCTTTTTGCAAATAGGCCGGCCATTTTTCAAAAGGGCCGATTTCGCAAAAAGGCCGTAACATATGTAAAAGTGAAAAATGAATAATTCCTATATTCCTATATTCTTATATTCATTTATATAATTCTTATATTCATTTACATAATTCTTATATTCATTCATATAATTCTTATATTCATTCGTATAATTCTTATATTCATTCGTATGATTCATATGTTTATATAATTCGTATATTTATATAATTCGTATATTTATATAATCCTTGTGTCTTGATTAACGTTTAATTTTTAAATCTTAAGCATTTAATTTTTGCTCATATGCATGTTTAATTGTAATTCATAAGAAAATGCATATTTCAATTTCCATTTTTAGTTAACTCGGCAGATCATGACAACATCAGATCTGTAAATATTCGGTTTAAAACAAAAATATGGCTTCATCTTCAAATATCTTGTTTATCAGTCTAGACATTGCTACAGCTAAAATATTTACCTTATCTTCAAATATTTTGCAAAATAATTCAGCCTATTGAGAATAAAAAACAAAACAGGTCAACATTAAATAATAATGATGTCACCAAAAAATTGCCTATATAAAGTTAAATAATTTTTCGAATTGTCATTCTGATTGTCTGATCTAACTTAGAGGCTGAGCATTAACTGTAACATTTTAGCGGTAAACTACAGTACGAGAATATCTTTGTCTTCTCCTTCGAGCCTTGCTCTCTTCAGAGAACTTAGTCTTAAATAAAGAAAAATAATTTCCCGATACGTTACAAGAAGAATCGGGGAATCTTCAGAGAATTTAGTAAGCTCCACAGAATCCTCCGATTCACTACAAGTAGAAATCGGAGAGTAGTACGGGGCTCCAATAAACCTTAGCCCCCCCGCCCATGGCCTAAACCATTAGAGGTACAGTAAAACTAAACATACCTTACAAAAGAGAATTTAATCCTGCATTTAATGAGAACCAATTAAAACTTGGTGTTCCCGCCATTGGCTTCCAAGACAGCCTGAATTCGCTTTGGGTAGCTTGCCAAAAGTGACGTGAATAGATCTTGATCGTTACGCAAATTTGCTAAAACAGTTTCAATGTGTTGCGTCATTGTATCCTTCGAAAATCGATTTGCTGCAGGTTCTTGAAACAAGAGACATTGAACCTTGTCCTTTATAACTGATCCAATGTGTTCACACGTTCAGGTCAGGAGAATTTCCTGGCCGTTCTTCATTTCCAAAGAAATCAATCTCATGGTTCCGCAACAACTGTTGAGTGGCTAATGCTTTAAAGCAGGGGGCCTTATCGTGCAGAAGTGTGACCTGATCGACATCCATAACATTGTTTGGGTTTCTTAGAAAAGGAATGACATGCTGGGATAGAATAATATCACGAAAATACTGTCCATCCCAACTCTGACCATTTGGCTTCAGCACCCACATGAGCTCCTTTGCAGTGAACAAAACAAACACACCAACACAGTCTGGACTTTTTAATAATTCGCGATAATGTTCATTGTCATCGATTTCATCTGGTGTTGTGGCCCACACTCGATCATTTTGGTAGTTAGGCCGACGTGTTACGTAAACAAAAAATTCATCGGAGACAGCTAAATGCATGAAATCATCCACATCCCAATCTTCAAGATAATGGGCAAACCACATTCTGTCATCGATGTTAAGTTGAGTTTTTCTTGGCTTTGGAAGTTCATGCCAAGGCTTTAAACCTTGCCTATGACGGTACAGTCGAATGATCTCGCCACTAACGATCTTTCCTCTCAACACTTCGATCTCTCTAGAAAGTTTAGCACAGCTGTTTTTCCGCTTACGCGTATCGCTTTCAATGATGTCCTTTTTTTCCTGAGAGAGTGGCAAATTTGGGCGCCCAGATTTGGTTGTATCCATTTCACATTCATCCAAAGTTTTATTCCAATTTCTTTTGACGAAGTCCTCACTTCTTCGCAACTTTTTGGCAACCCATGAACGTGTTAAAAAGGTGGCTCCAGCATCACGAGCTTCCCGAAATGTTATTGCTCGTATGCGATCTATCACACGTTGTCTCTCCGAATCACCAATTAATTGAGAAGCCATTATACAGGGTGTACATAAAGTCAGGATCTATTTTTGTGAAGCACTTGGAAATTATATGGAATTCAATCATAAAATGATAAAGTGGTAACATTTATTAAATAATTAAGAGTAGGATTCGACGTGACGCCCATCAGTATCCCTGCACAGCTCAAATCGTTCCGCAGCATTTCTAAACACATTCTGGAGCATTTGCGGGGTTATGTTATCTGCAGCAGTTCGTATACGTGTACGTAAGTTTTCAAGACTCGTAATCTTCGTCTGATAGACGTGCGATTCGATAAAGCCCCATGCAAAGAAATCTAAAGGGGTTAAATCTGGTCATCTCGCGACACAAGGTCTGTTGCTTCCGCGTCCGATCCAGCGATTTGGAAAACGTCCATTTAGATAATCCTGAACAATTTTGGCATAGTGACAAGGAGCACCATCATGTTGATAGACGGCGGTACTAACAATCCTATCCCCGTCGTCTATCAACATGATGGTGCTCCTTGTCACTATGCCAAAATTGTTCAGGATTATCTAAATGGACGTTTTCCAAATCGCTGGATCGGACGCGGAAGCAACAGACCTTGGCCAGCGAGATGACCAGATTTAACCCCTTTAGATTTCTTTGCATGGGGCTTTATCGAGTCGCACGTCTATCAGACGAAGATTACGAGTCTTGAAAACGTACGTACACGTATACGAACTGCTGCAGATAACATAACCCCGCAAATGCTCCAGAATGTGTTTAGAAATGCTGCGGAACGATTTGAGCTGTGCAGGGATACTGATGGGCGTCACGTCGAATCCTACTCTTAATTATTTAATAAATGTTACCACTTTATCATTTTATGATTGAATTCCATATAATTTCCAAGTGCTTCACAAAAATAGATCCTGACTTTATGTACACCCTGTATTATCACTTTATCAGCTAGAGTAATTTTAATACCTGCACTAAATAAAGAATTTTATATATTTTATAATCACTAAAAACTATTTCTATATAAGTAAACATGTAAGCTGCAAATGGGGGGCTAAGGTTTTTTGGAACTCCTTATAAGAGAAACTTCTGCGATTCCCTATACGATACCAGATACTCCAGAGTAACAAATCCATTACTGCCACCTAACCAGAACCCCCGTCAACTTCGAACCGCCCAAAGCCATAGACGGAGGGGTTAACACATATATACTAAACGGAGATGGGCAGCATACTATTAAAATCGCGATTTCGACATCTGGTTGATTTAACATTCTATTGACAAGTATATTGTAGGTTAAGTTAGCATAGCATAAGTTTGTGAGGATCACTTTAACATATTGCTTCCCAAATCATGTGAAAAGCAATATGCTAAAGTGATCCCTCCCTGGAAGCAATATGTTGAAGTGATTAACACTGGAAACAATATGTTAAAAAGAGAAAGGTTGGTTGGTTAGAAAGAGGTTGGTAATCTAGGCTAACTAACGAAAATATCACGACCTAACCTAACCAATCGTCAAGGGCGTACAGTTGACCTAACGATTGGTTAGGTTAGGTCGTGATATTTTCGTTAATTAGCCTTATAAGGCTAACTAAAGAAGGCTGGGGGCTCTGATCTTCAGGTGATCCAAATATTTCACATTCACAAAAAATGGCAAAGCATAATAAGTTAAGTTGTCCATAAATTTACATTTTCTCGACTAGCTAATCTCTAAATATTATAAACTATCGTACTGTAACTGTAATTGGTTGTGTAATATCTATTTTTGGGAAGCAATATGTTAAAGAGATTAACACTGGGAAGCAGTATGTTAAAGTGATATACACTGGGAAGCAATATGTTAAAGAGAGGTTCCTGGTAGCAATATGTTAAAGTGATCCGTTTGTTAATAAACTGTACGCGTTACTTGACCTAATTTTGACTTTGTAACTGGTTTCTAACTACAGTATAAAAAATTTAAGTTTAAATAAATAATTTAAATTGTTAATAAACTTTCTGCACAGAGAATCGTATTTTGGAATTTTCCTGTTTGAATTTTCCCATGAAGTTGAACTGAATTGCCTAAAATTTTTGTTTTTCGCAGTAATCAGAAGGCGAATCCTTCCTTGAAAAAGGAATTAAATTGTGTTAAAATCAGTGCTACTGAAAAAGTGAGTGACGATTCTGCCTGGTTGTACTATATACTAATATATATATAATATATATATATATATATATATATATATATTATATATATATATATATATATATATAATGAAAATGAAAATAAAAATGAAAAGGTTTATTGGCAGACTGTAGTCCATATGACAAATATTATTAATACAATGACAGTTCATATACTAAGGATAGACATATATACAATTGATTAGAAATAATACTGTACTGTCGAAGTTAAGTGGAGCTACAGACAGACGTTTTCGTACAAGAAGTCCATAGCTTAGAGGATAAATGGCAGGACTCATGGATAGCTTCGATGATCGGGTTGGTTGATTTTTAATTCTTTGCATTAGACTGTGTTGAGCACGTCTTGTACCCCGGGAAGCTCGGGACATTGCGGGTAGCAAACATTTGCGAAGCTGAGCATCTCGGGGGTAATTTATGTAAGAGTCTAAAAGACCTGTTGTACAGCAAATTTAGAGTTCTGCCAGAACCTTTTTTATAATTCACCCAGAGTTGCTGTCCGGATATATTACTGCAGAAAGTACGAAAGAGAGTGTCTTCAGCTTCACTTGTACAGAATCGAAAGTTCCTTATGGTTATATTCGCTTTAGCACACAGGCTTCGAGATTGTTTTCTTATATCCGAGTCATCACTGAAGGAGCTGGTAATAGTTTGACCCAAATACTTAAACTCTTGTACTTCCTCAATTATTTCACCATTCATTTTAAACCTTATATCAGCTGGCTGATTACAGCTTCTAGGATGAAAATGCATAATCTTAGTTTTTGTAATATTTAAAAGAATATCATGTTTCTGCGAATACACTTCGCAGACTTTTAGTAGCCGATCCAGACCTTTAACAGAGGGACTTATTAACACCATACTATCGGCATAAACTAAGTTATTTATCCTTGTGTTATCTATACAACATCCCACTGTTGCCTCATTAAGTGAAGCAATTAATCCGTCGATATACACATTAAACAGCATAGGGGAGAGCAAGGAGCCTTGTGTCACCCCGCATATATATATATATATATATATATATATATATATATATATATATATATATAATGTATCCTATGTGTGAAATAGCCACAAAAATGAATCTAAAATTGAAAATAGGATCTTTAATCTGACATTAAAGAAAGGGTAATTATTCGTTTTTTGACCCAGTCCCTTTTTATAATGAGAGCAAACTTTTCTGGTCAATTTTGAGGTGTTCTGCACGAATCTGCCATCCGTTTCCTGTGCAAATGCGTAGTTTTCGAGATATTGTCATCTTGAAAACTACGCATTTGCACAGGAAACGGATGGCAGTTTCGTACAAAACACCTCAAAATTAACCAGAAAAGTTTGCACTCGTCATTTTCGTTTGAACTAACGAATTTAAACGAAAATATCATGACTTAACCTAACCAATCATTAGGACCGCAAAACATTAGGACCGATCAATTTGTGATGCGTGATCTTTACGGGGGCTCCGCCCCGTACCCTCGAGACCTAAATTATACAAATGATAATGTAATAACATGTGTCAACCTTGCATGGGTAATCCGTTAAATTTCGCCTGCCCTTAAACTCAAACGACACACCTTTATTTTTAGGATTTTTTTTATGGCACCTAAAGACCTTCTGGTCTTTTTTTTAAATACAAGCGTTATTGCATTTAGGGCAGGTCACGGATGTCTTAATTATTCCGTGATTGAAAAAAAAGGTCTAAACTCTTGTCTTCATCGAGGGCAATATGGCGGATCACGTCTTCAAAATCAAATATGCATAACTGACACGTCATACTTCTAGTCACAAAAAAACCAAACTGAACAGAGTTCAACAGACGAACAAATGCTAAAAATGATTTATTTGTAAAACATGACAAATTGAATTACGCAGAAGTAGCCAGAATCACCAAAAATAAGAAATATTCACCAAATAGTCGATATATATATATATATATTGAAAAAACACCAAAAATAGGAAATATATTTTAATAGAAAAACACATTTTATACAAATTTGCACAAGATAATATATATATTTTCTTATTCAGTTTTGATTGGTTATTCAATATATATTGCGGGATGTTCTATACAAGCGTCGTTCTTTACGTTAATTATACTGCGTGTTCTTTGCAGTTGAAATGTATATATAGGTGCGGCATGCGGGAGGTGCCCCCCTCGAGGCATTGGTTTCTGCGCGTATGTAGGAGAATTACGACTTCTGATCGAGTGAGGACCATGGTGTATTGGTTATCATATCTGACCGGCAATCGGAAGATCCCGGGTTCGATTCCCGGGTGGTTACCTCATATTTTCATTTGTTCGTTCTCCCTCCTCATCTTGCACGGCATGTTCTCCTATACAAGCGTCGTTCTTTACGTTAATTATACTGCGTGTTCTTTGCAGTTGAAATGTATATATATAGGTGCGGCATGCGGGAGGTGCCCCCCTCGAGGCATTGGTTTCTGCGCGTATGTAGGAGAATTACGACTTCTGATCGAATGAGGACCATGGTGTAGTGGTTATCATATCTGACCGGCAATCGGAAGATCCCGGGTTCGATTCCCGGGTGGTTACCTCATTTTTTCATTTGTTCGTTCTCCCTCCTCATCTTGCACGGAATGTTCTCCATACAAGCGTCGTTCTTTACGTTAATTATACTGCGTGTTCTTTGCAGTTGAAATGTATATATAGGTGCGGCAAGCGGGAGGTGCCCTCCTCGAGGCATTAGTTTCTGCGCGTATGTAGGAGAATTACGACTTCTGATCGAGTGAGGACCATGGTGTAGTGGTTATCATATCTGACCTGCAATCGGAAGATCCCGGGTTCGATTCCTGGGTGGTTACCTCATTTTTTTAATTTGTTCGTTCTCCCTCCTCATCTTGCGCGGAATGTTCTATACAAGCGTCGTTCTTTACGTTAATTATACTGCGTGTTCTTTGCAGTTGAAATGTATATATAGGTGCGGCATGCGGGAGGTGCCCCCCTCGAGGCATTGGTTTCTGCGCGTATGTAGGAGAATTACGACTTCTGATCGAGTGAGGACCATGGTGTATTGGTTATCATATCTGACCGGCAATCGGAAGATCCCGGGTTCGATTCCCGGGTGGTTACCTCATTTTTTCATTTGTTCGTTCTCCCTCCTCATCTTGCGCGGGATGTTCTCCTATACAAGCGTCGTTCTTTACATATATATATATATATATATACATGATACACAACAGACAGTGCATGGAACAAGGAACTCTTCTGGGATAATTAAATCCACTATAGTCCGAATAAGTAATGGTAAATGACAAATACCATAGTTTTTCTTTTTCATGATGCTAGCCCGACGTGGGCAACGGGTCACTCGCAAAGAGGTCCCATAAATATAGCTTCCCTCACCAGCTATCTGCAAAGCAGACAGGATCCAGGTTTGGGACATGGATCTAGGGTTTAAAGCAGCCTAGCCCTGCTACATTTAGAACCTCAATATAAGCAAAAGACTCGCTGCCTTCACGTCAGATTGAATACATCAAAGAAAAAGGGGTAACTATTATATTTTTAGCCAAAAAACAAAACGTAAACCTCAACTGGCAGAATTGAGCGTCCACTTTTCTTTGATGTATTCAATCTGACGTGAAGGCAGCGAGTCTTTTGCTTATATTGAGGTTCTAAATGTAGCAGGGCTAGGCTGCTTTAAACCCTAGATCCATGTCCCAAAGCTTGATCCTGTCTGCTTTGCAGATAGCTGGTGAGGGAAGCTATATTTATGGGACCTCTTTGCGAGTGACCCGTTGCCCACGTCGGGCTTGCATCATGAAAAAGAAAAACTATGGTATTTGTCATTTACCATTACTTATTCGGACTATAGTGGATTTAATTATCCCAGAAGAGTTCCTTGTTCCATGCACTGTCTGTGTGTATCATAAAAAACTCGGGGGACCATTCTGAGTTCATTCCCATATATATATATATATATATATATATAATATATATATATATTAGTGATGTAGCGGATGTCATTTTTTTCACATCCGCGGATGCGGATGCGGATGAGGATGTTTGACTTCAACATCCGCGGATGCGGATGCGGATGTGTACATTTTCGTTATTTTTTAGGATATATTCGAGATTTGTTGTGTTTAACGTATATAATAAGTTATTATATAGAGAGAGCTGTAGCTATAATGTAGTATAATTGATTAATTGTACAATAATTGCTGTACTTTTCTCTGAACATATAAAATAATATCAAGCATCTAACTTACATAGAAATCAATTATTGAATTCGTCTGCAAATAAATTCGTTATATTTTGTTGAGTTTCAGCCACAATTAGAAACCATAATTGTGTTACCAGGATGCGGGACGTGAACCCAACTCAAATGCACCCCCACCGACCTCTTTCCCCAACCTCCACCCTTATAGAAAGAGATCTTTAATTAGCTTGATAACTATTTATATTAAGTTTAAAGTTTTATTAGGCATATTTATAAATGAGTAATTAAAATAAAGTAAACTAAGATGTTCATCATATATTAATCCAGCACTGCTAAATAATCTCTCGCTTGGTACGTTTGTTGGAGTACAGGCTAAATGTTTCCTTGCAAGTTTACTCAAGTATGGATAGATATTCTGCGTATTTTTCCACCAACTAATAGGATTGTCACATGCAGCCAGGCGTTTTTCTTGGTGATAGCTCTCGATCATTTTTACTACATCTTTTGACATCGCGTAGGTCTCGTCATTGCTGCTTGACTCAAGAAACTGAGAGAGAGATTCTGTGATAGATTTGCTCGTTGAAGGTGTTGGTTCTGTCACTGAAACTTTTATTCTTTTGGTGGGTGGCGAAGCGACAGATTCAAGAGATTGAAGCTCTTCAACTGCTTTGCCAAGTGATGATTTAACTCGTTCTAATGTACTAGGTGAAAATAACTTAGCTTTGTAACGTGGATCTAAGTAGGTTGCAAGAGAGTAACTTCATACAAGAACAGCCTCTCGTCTTGTCGCTTGCATCACTTTTGCGCACAATGAACTAGTTCTATTAATATAGTAGAATTTGATAATTTCCGCTTATTAATGACATTTTATCTCAACGGTCCACATCCGCACGACATCCGCAGTCCAAAGTGCGGATGCGGATGCGGATGCGGATGCGAGAAAATGTGCGGATGTTCCGCGGATGCGGATGCGGATGCGGATGTGACCTACATCACTAATATATATATATATAATATATATATATATAATATATATATATATATATATACTATTGAGCTAAAATGTGTCTGTGTGTCTGTGTGTTTGTCCGCTTTCTTCGGAACCATGCACAACCTAAACGGTACATCGGAAATTCTACAACTACCACCAACTGATAGCCCATCAGCTGCCGAAGTGCTCTCTCAAGTTTTCCCGGTCCTAGGTCACTCCGCGGTCGAGCACGAGCTATTTAATGTCTATTACAAGGGAATGTAAGTACTTCGAAAACGATACCCAGGTTGAAGAGCACTGTATAGTGTATAATTACACAATCTTCCAAGATAGTAGGGTGTCAGGAAATGATTGCCCCCCCCCCCTGTACAGAAGAAACTGAAAGGAATAGAAAAAAACAGACAAAACCACGCAAAAGAGCGTTTAATTTTGAATAAAAAACACTTGTTTTAATATCGGGTGTTGCCCCCATTTGCAGCTCTGATGGCCATTAATCGACGGGGGTATGATCGCAGAAGTGTCTCAAAGAGATCGGTATCATGACTCATTTCTTCAAGGACTTCGTTGATCTTTGCAGTCATAATTTCTGTTGAATACCGATTCTGAATGGGTTGTTCCAGCATTAAGGACTCCACCCGATCCTTCATGATGGATCCGACATGTTCACAGACATTAAGATCGGGAGAATTGCCAGGCCATTCATTATTTCCGAAAAATCAATGTTATTGTCCTTAAGCAGTTGTTGAGTCGCAAGTGCTTTCATACAGGGGGCTTTGTCGTGAAGAAAGGTTGCCTGTTCAACATCCAAAACACACTCGGGGTCTTTCAAAAACGGAATTACATGTTGGGCTAAAATTACACTTCGAAAATAAGGCCCATCCCAACTGGTTCCTCTTGGTTTGATAACCCAGATGAGCTTCCGAATAGAGAACATAATGAAAACACCCACACATGCTGGATTTTTTACTATTTCTCGATACTTCTGGTCGTCTGGGACTTCATCAGGAGTTGTTGCCCAAACCCGATCATTCTGAAAATTTGGTTTTCTGGAGACATAAACGAAGAATTCATCGCTGACAACCAAGTGAAGGAAATCGTCTTCCGTCCATTCCTCAAGATAATCAAAAACCATAGCCGATCTTCAATATTAAGATCACTCTTCCGTGGCTTAGCTATTTCATGCCAAGCACTCAAGCCTTGGCGAACTCGAAATTGATGCACAAGTTGCCGATTGACTATCTTACCACGACGGATAAGTATCTCTTTCGCTACCTCAGAGCAGCTCTTCTTTCGGCGCCGTGATGCAGCAAGCACAATGTCTTTCGATTCTTGAGATAATTTCTCCGGTCTTCCTCCTCGAAATTCTGTTTCACAATCTTCAGGATTCTTATTCCAATTCCTTTTGACAAAGTCTTCTGATCTTTTTAATCTCTCAGCCACCCAGTGTCGAGTTATGAAAGTTGCACCAGCTTCCTTTGCTTCACGAAATGTGACAGCTCGAATGCGGTCAAGAACTCGCTTTTTCTCTGAATCGTTCAAAATAGATTTCTGTGGGGAAAAAAATGATAAGAATTAAAATCACAGGAATGGAATATAATGGTTTTTATTCAGATTTTAACGCTCTTTCAAGTGGTCTCGCCGGTTTTTATCTATCTCTTCTAGTTTTTGCTCTACAGGGGGGGGCAATCATTTCCTGACACCCCTGACCGCAAAATGTTCGAGTGCATATATGGAATTGCAATGTTGATCAATTGTTGCAAGGTGCCAGCCCCCTCCCCCCTGGGGGTAATGGGGGAAGGGTAGGGGAGAGGGTGGGGGTGGGGGTAAATGGGGGAGAGGGTTGGGGATAATGGGGGAGAGCAGTTTGGTAGTCCCGATAATAGTTTGGTAGTCCCGATATATAGCTAGCTGTGACATATACTGTGACATATACTGCTACCTGCCCCGAGGGCGATAGTGAGCGATAGCGAGCGATAGCGAGCTACCGCTTGTATACACTATATAAATTGACGATTGGTTAGATTAAGTCGTAATGTTTTCGTTAATTTTAACGTTTTATTTGATGGATTCATTTAAAAATGTCTCCTAAAGATCCTAGTGTAGTTTACGTTCCCCAACTTTGACCTAGTGTAGTTTGTGTCCCCTTTTGCGTCAGGGAGACGTAAACTACACTTCCTCCCAGTGTCACACATACACACGTGTTTGTGTATGTGTGTGTACGATTTATATGAGAATTACAAAAGCAATCTCCTAAAAATATAAATACTGTACCATAAATCAAAAGTTTCTTTGGATCACCTGAATATCAGGGCCCCCCAGCCTTCTTTAGTTAGCTTTATAAGGCTAACTAACAAAAATATGACGACCTAACCTAACCAATCGTGAAGGGTGTACAGTTGACCTAACGACTGGTTAGGCTAGGTCGCGATATTTTCGTTAGTTAGCCTTATAAGGCTAACTAAAGAAGGCTGGGGGCCCTGATCTTCAGGTGATCCGTTTCTTTTTTAATTCAATCTGTGTTTACTAATACGAAGTATTTATGCAGCATTCTTTCTGATAGTTTTTATCATATTATTTTGAGATTAAAATAAAACATTACAAAAGCAATTGTATTTAAATCCGAAAAATACATTTATTACATAATTTAAAAACAAAAATCTCTCGCGAGTATGTTACAAACGGATTTGATTTGACTTCAAGCTAAAATTTGTACTTGCGCTTAATTTAAAGCTGCTCCGAACTCAGTGGTTATGGTGTCAGGATCTTGGCGGTGAGGCTCTGAGTTCGCTCTCAGCTCGCTGGCATCGGGTTGTGTGGGGACGACCACTCACCCTTTCAATGCTCGGTCTCATGTGACTCCTCCCCCCTGCCTTGGGGCACACTCACCCCCACGTAGTTGGGGATATGAGTTTTCTGGACCTTTCATTTAAAAATACTGAATCATATATATTAAAATTATAATTTATGGTTTCGTGAAATGGGTGAATTTAGTGTGTTTTTATTCCATGCAGTGTGCATTATTTCTCTACATGATAGTGTGCTTGCGCTTCGATATTGCTTTGGGTTAATGTTTTTATTCAGTGTGTTTTTTCATGGGGTTTGACTAGTGCAGTGTGTTCATTCAGTATGCGAGATAAATGTGACTGATAATAGTCAGAGAGGAGGTCCAGAAACAGGCACAGCGCTCAGGCCAATTAACGCGGCCAGTTGCGCTAACTCCAGGATTATATATTATTACCAGCACCACCGAGAGTCGATCACCCGACCTCAGTGTCTTCACTTCACTTATAGAGAAACGGTGTTATACCCATTGAACCAAGGGCTCTGGTGAGGGTGAGTGATGATCATTGAATATTTTTATTGCATTTGAATGTATTTATTGTTCAGTTCAGTGGATTTTGCTACAGTCACATTTCTCCAGAACACACCAAAATAAATAAATAAATTTCCAACAATACAGAGGAACAACGAACATTGAAGAAAATAATGTTATCAATTTACGAGTACAAGCGTGTCTTAAAATGTCACTGCGATTCCCTGTCTCGCTATTTATCTACAACCATTTTCAGGATAAGTAAAACCCAGTGGTGGATTCAAAGTGGAGTGGGGGGGCAGGGAGAGTTGTAGATATTATGATACATATTTTAATGATTTTAGCCATACGATAATGATGGTATGACCGTATTAAAAAGCAAATATCAAGTATGTTTTTCTACATGTTTGAATTTCTCCGAAGTTCAACGAAAAGAACGTATGAAGTATGCGTCAAAAATATCTCATTCTGACAAATAAACTCTTCCTCTAAATCCTCTTAACCTTCAAAGTTGCCAAATTATGATTTGATTGGTAAATCCGCGGATCCTCCGCTCCATGGAGAAATCCTGAATCCTCAACTCGTGAAAACGGCTCGCAATTCTTTCATAGCAAACTTTAAAACAATCGGACGATATCCTACGAGATGAATGGAAAGGATTTATTACATTCGCATTTAAATTTTAGTGGAGAAAAGTCTTTAAATTTAGGCTATAAAAGAAGGTTTCTTTAATTAGAAATTTAAATTATACGATTTTCTCGACGCAATTCAACTTTACGAAAGTGGAATTGGTATAGTATTTTTAAAGGTAATTAATTATACTCAGTTATTCAATTTACTCTTTGGTTCTTAAGGAATGCTTGTAAAATCGTTACTGTCCACAGGGACTCTTGCTAGAATAGCTAATTATATGTCTGCAACAATGAGTGACATATCAGTGAGATGAGACAATGAACATTCGAAATGAACATTTTTTGCCGTATATATATATATATATATATATATATATATATATAAATTACTACATGAATACAAAAGTATCTGAATTACAACGTATTCTAATTTGACACAAAGAAAATATGGATTAAAATAAATAAATACTTATTTTTTATTCGAAAATATGTCGACCCTTTTTTTATTTTCTTTATCTAAATGGAAAAAAAAAAGCTTTAATTGAAAGAATCCTTTTATCCGTGTGCAACACACGAAATAAAATAGGTTCCGGGCGAATTGACAATATAGTTAGGAAGATAACCTTTAAAAAACATACAAAACGTTGATCACAATTCTCAAGACAGAAGTACCTTTTTTTATATACTCTATATAAAAAAGACGGAAAATACGGACTATTTCATTTAGAGAATTACGCCAAATCAGGCGACTGATGAAACAGCGAAATGAGAAGAAATGAAGGAAATGTACAAACTCTTTTGAAGAGAAACTTTTTTACGAGAAAATAATGTGTGTATAGAGAAGTTTATTTAAAAGTTTAATCCTTTCATTCACGAATATTTTCTCTTCAAATCAAAAAGTATAAGATTTATTGCCATTCAAAACCAAATATTTTCGTCACTTACGTTACATATATTTTAGGTTCCGTTTTCGATAACTAAACTAAACTTATACTCCTATAAACATGTAGAAAAGTTGTATTTTAGTATGGTATACAGTAAGTAAACCCTCGTCCAACGCGTGTTTGTCCAGCGCGAATTTGCTTATCCACGGAAAAATAAATGCGAACAGTTATTTGTCGAAAGCGGAAAATTTGATTATACACGGTCCGCCAAACACGCTCTAATACAGTAGTACTGTACGCTCACCAATGTGCACTCTAGTGTTTTCTCCTACACTCTCCAACACTCCCGCATCTCCCTCCCTCTCGCGTCACCCCTCGCATCACCCTTTGTCTCAGTCCCGCTACCGCCTTTTCAGTGAAGTTGTGTTGGATTGTTTTTGTCGTATTTTGCCGTTGTTTTGCTATTACCCTTAGACAGCGGTATGGCACCAAAACGTAAAGCATCTGCAAGTGATAGTGAAGAGAAGAAAAGTCGTCAGGTTATGACATTAGCCGCCGAAAATATAAAGATTCTAGATACGTTGCGTGGTGGTATGAGCATAACATCACTTGGCCGCGAGTATCACGTGAATGAGTCTACCATACGCAGTTACGCACCATCCGAAAGAGTGAAGAAACGATGCGTGCTATTTTCATTTAATATATTTTTATTTATCATATGTAAATATCATTATGTTTATGATTTTATTATGTTCTTATTTCATATACACTATAGGTAGGGAAATTCGTTTGTGTGTGAATAAAAAATCTACATATCTAAGTATTAATGGGAGACTTTACGCAGCCGCGTTCACGTATAGCCATTTATCCCAGAAGGTATTAATCTTATACACTAATAACACTGTGCAAAATTTTTTTGTTTATGTTGATTTTTCGATCTTTTCTATATGTTTCGGCCACGCTGATTACAGATTTGGCATCGATTTTACTCGGAAAACTATAGTTTTTATGATATGGTAAAATTTAGAAATCTTACTTTTTCGTCGTTTTTAAGGCATTTTTCTGAGATAGCAAAAGTAATTTCAAGTGCACAATTCAAAATGTCCCCAAAACGGGTTTATTAGTAGTGTTTTTATTGGTTAAGGCTCATTATTAAATATTTGTACACATTTGGTTTCTTATTTCTGTTTATAAAATGTTTTTTTGTATTTTTCAGATATTTGAATTAGAATTATGTGGTGATGGCTACCAATAGTCCCTGCAGACACTGCAGATTCATTTTGTTATGTTTGCGGCCATTACATCAATCCAAAGCAAGTAAAGCACAAAATTAACACTGGAACGAAGTTTTGTACAACATATCACGCTTACTTTGGCATGCCCATGGGCGATCAAGATAAATCATGGGCACCTCACTTTTGCTGTGGAAGCTGCCGTTCCACATTAGAAGGATGGCTGCGAGGTACCAGAAAAGGCATGCCATTTGCTATTCCTCGCATTTGGAGGGAGCAAACCAATCACCACGATGATTGCTACTTCTGCATAGTAGACATTTCACTCTACAAGAGAGGTAAAGGTCGAAAAAATGTCCTATATCCAGATATCCCATCTTCTATTGCCCCAGTACCCCATAATGAAGATTTACCCGTTCCATGCCCACCCACCATGGAGGAAATAGAAGAAATGCCTTTAATAACCTCCGATGAAGATGAAGATGCTGACTTCGAGGCAAGCTCCAATACGTCACCCCATTTCCCTAACCAGAAAGACATAGACGACCTAGTCAGGGATATGAACCTTACGAAAACCATGGCAGAAATTATGACGTCCCGCCTTAAAGAGTGGAATCTTTTGGACCCAAGTGTCAAGATCTCTTTCTACAGGAATAGGCATTTGCGATACGCTTCTTTCTACTTCTGTTTTGCATCGAGCTCTCTTTGCTACTGCTGTGATGTGAATGGCCTTTTTTGCTAAGATAGGAATTGAATACAGCCCTGCTGATTGGCGTTTGTTTAGTGACAGTTCAACTGTTCAACTAGAACATGGGTCGGGGAACTTTTTTGGGTATTACCCAAAAATCTATTTGAGTAAAATGAAATTACCCCCAGACTTCAAAGTAAACAAAAACAAGCCAATTGCTCTTAAAATTGTTGCATATGGTGTCTCTCATACCGCACGCATTACCCCCAAAATTTTTAAATGTACCCCATTTGGGGTAATTTACCCCTGTTCGCCGACCACTGAACTAGAAGTTTAAAAGGTGTCCTACTACATAATGGAAACATGTTTCCATCTATTCCTGTGGCTCATTCGGTTGAATTGAAGGAAAAATATGAAAATGTAAAGTAGTTGCTAGACAAAATAAACTACAGTGAACATAGATGGGATGTATGTGGAGACTTCAAAATGCTAGGATTCCTGCTTGGACTATAGGGCGGTTACACTAAATATTCGTGTTTCCTCTGCCTTTGGGACAGCAGAGCAGATGGTGAGCACTTTATCAGAAAAGAATGGCCCGTGAGAAATGAGCTTAATCCAGGCAAACACAATGTTCCTAACGGAGCCCTTGTCTTGTTCCAACAGACAAAATTTTGTTACCCCCGCTGCATATCAAGCTTGGTCTTATTAAGCAATTTATCAAAGCTTTGGATGCTGAAAGTGATGCTCTTTATCATATACGTTCAATATTTCCCAAACTTTCTGAAGCCACTGTAAAATCAAGGGCGGAATATTTGTTGGACCTCAAGTCAGACGCATGTTAGCATCTAAAGAATTAGAAGAAAAAATGACAGCTCTTGAAAAAAATGCTTGGCAGTCATTTCGGCTTGTAGTCCATGGATTTTTAGGTAACAAGAAGAACGACAACTACAAAGAACTAGTAGAAAATCTACTCATCCACTTTCAAAGGTTAGGTTGTAAAATGTCCCTGAAGTTACACTATCTGGACTCGCATTTAGAATTCTTCAGACCAAATTTGGGTGGCGTAAGTGAGGAACATGGTGAACGTTTTCACCAAAATATCCAAACCATGGAGAGGAGATATCAGGGATAATTATTATTGGTTTTGTTTAACCTCCTTCGCAACATCTAAGGTCATATGACGGAGGGGACCTACAGCTTTACGTGGGATCCGAACCACGGGTCGTTACATAGTCTGGACGTAGCGGACGGTCTCCCATCCAACTACTACCCAGACCCAATGTCGCTTAACTTCGCTGATCAACGGGAAGCGGTGTTACGACATTGGCTACGACCAGTGGTGGGCACCGTTAACCAAAAAGTTAACTTCGATAACGATAATCCGTTAACCCCAATTTTTAACTCCGATAACGATAATCCGATAATTTTACTACAAAGTTAACGGAAGTTAACGATAATCCGTTAACGATAACTATTTCTTTACTAACATTTAAAAAAATCAAGGAAAAAAGCTTTAAAACCCATAGAAAATGTTTATTTATGCAAAATCCAACAATAAATAGGTATTTAACTGTATTTTTATCAAGTTTTGCAACTTTTTTGCTTAATAACTTTTTTTTTAAATTTTAATATAAAATGTACTGATTACATGTTTTGAAACCCTTATAACCACTAACCATTAACTAAATTTTCATTTACCAGAGAATTATTATGGCGGGAACTGAAAGGTAAAATTAAATTTTAGGCACATTTATTAAAGACTATGACACAATGTGCTGGTTGCCCTTCAGAAAGACCAACTTCTCAAAGTTAGGCCCAACTGCCAGTCTTGACCTCTTGGGCCTCCCCAACCCCCCCTTGCGAGATCTGGAAGCAGACTGAAGTTATGGCGGTTTGAATTCATTCGCGGAGCGGTGATCTTCCGTGAATGACTCCTCGCAGTTAACGTGTTAACGATCTTTAACAGACTAAATATCGAGTTATCGGAAGTTAACTGGTCCGATAACGATAAATGGAAATTAACTTCCGTTAATAGTCCGTTAAAAGAAGTTAACTTCGTTAATTAACTGTTATCGGATTAACGCTTTAGTGCCCAACACTGGCTACGACGTAGCCCAGATATCAGGGAAAATGGGACGAAGCTATGATGGGCGACTATATCTGGTGTTTAATACGAGATAATCCACGGGACTACAAGAGAAAAAGTCGCTCAAATGTACATTTTTAAGCATTATCCGTTTAGATTTGTGAGCATATTTGTGTGCATATTATATTTGGGTGCATTATATATACACATTATATACATTATATATATATATATTATATATCTTTAAATATGAAATATATTTATTTTCCTTTCCTTTTCTTCATTGTAATTTTGCTTTCTGATAAGCCACTAGGTACAAAAAATAGATTATGGTTTTCAGAAGAAACTAGAGTTTTCACGAGAAAACTAATGCGATTTTTTTAATTCAGCGCACCCAAAAACATAAAGAAACACTAAAAAAATAAGGTAAACACAAATTTTCCAAAATTTTGTTACATAGTGTAATTCTGTGGACCATCTAACATACGACAATAGATGGAGCGAGTACCTATTGACCTTTACATATTTCTCCACTTTATGTTCCTCCGCTTTATGCGAGGTTCGAACGACGGTTCAGGATCGACCTGCAGTCGACCCCTCTGCAGCATTCCGCCTCATTTGCGGGATTTGGTGAAGGAGGGAATTGCTGTCTGATCTCCTCCTGCCCTCGTAGCCAGCCACGCATTAATAATAAATAAATGTAATGAAAATTTTTGTATAAACTGCTACGTATCATAGAATGTCTGTTTTTATGTATTTATAATGGGGACACGTATACAAATTAAGTTATGAATACGTACGTTCATATTATTGACTTCATACGGCTCGTAATTTTATATAATGTTATTTCGTGTTTGCTCGTGCTTGAAAGTTATAATGAGAACCTCCAGAAATTTAGGTCGAGGCAATGTTTACGGAGATGTGAAGCAGATGTATCCCTTCAAACGTTTCCGATAGTAAAGGATTATGAATGAATAAATATAGCATTGAAAACAAGTAAATTAAACGAAATGGTGTTAAAGGCTAAACACATGAGAAATAGTATGTGCATTCCTCGTTAATATATGACAACCTGTTGATTTGAATGTGGAAGGAGTTTGTTTATTAGTCTATTTATATAGTTTATGCGTAGTTATAGAGTTTAGTGAAATTACTCTGCCATTTGGCGCCTATTTATGGATATGGCGGGAAAAAGTTAAACAAAATGAGAAAGTGTCGAATATCGAATACGAATTTGTTCGCTTCATACGAGTAGTTCGGTTTAACTTATCATTAATTTAGAGTCCAGCAACACTTCACTGATTTTGTTGAAGCTTACGCCAGACGATTTTATTCACTTTTTAGTAAAGATTCTGATAAAGATTAAAGGATCACCCGAAGATCAGGGCCTCAATGTATTCTTGTTTTTTGATTTACAGGACCAAATATAATAATAAATTGAATGCCCGGTTAGGTCAACTGTACTCCCATGACGATTGGTTAGGTTAAGTCGTGATATTTTTGTTAGTTTTAACGAAGATATCATTTGGTAATTGAGGCTGGGGGCCCTGATCTTCAGGTGATCCAGATTAAAGTTTGATAAAGGCTCCTCTTTATTCTATTTAATCGTAAACACCATTTTATATATATATATATATATATATATATATATATATATATGGGATGAATTTCACAATAAAACACGTGAAATGAATAAATGCTGCAAACCCACAAGGAAAAAGAAAACGATTCCAAGGCCTTTCGTGTATTCAAAGCTACACCTCGTTCCCTGACGAGGTGTAGCTTTGAATACACGAAAGGCCTTGGAATCGTTTTTCTTTTTCCTTGTGGGTTTGCAGCATATATATATATATATATATATATATATATATATATATATTTTGTCATTAAATCCACGCACAAAAAAAAAATAGTCGTAAGATGAACCCTAACAAGTGAAGTTTTGAACACATTTGGTGAGTCAAAAAGTTTTAAAAAAAATTTGCATTATTTGTACGAAGAAAAAGTAACAAAATATTTTTAATAGAACACAGTTTTATTCATTTGAAGAAAATTGCCTAGAAAAATTAGGTGAAGCCGAAAAAAAGAAGCTCGTGGTGTCACCTATTGAGGAAATTATGAGCTACTTTTGATGAAATGTTTTGAAAACTACGAGACTCGAACGACGAACAGTATCGTTCCAATCATTGTTTTGATTTCTTTTTCACTGCTACGATAATTAATTGACGTTCAGGTAGTGGTCTTTATCAGTTTCGTGCCAGCGTACGTAGCGCAGTGGGTAACGCCGTTTTGCTATAAGCGAAGTGAAGACACTGAGGTCAGGGGTTCGACTCCCGATGGTGCTGATTATAATAATCCAGGAATTGGCGCAATGAACTGCGTTCGTCTGGCCTGAAAGCTGTGCCAGTTTCTGACCCTCTTGAGAAGTTATTATCATATAGTTTCAGTTTATTGGAGTAATTCGCATTTTGTTTATATATATATATATATATATATATATATATATATATATAATAGTTGAAATTTGGAAATTAGGACGGTTGATAATTTAACTTCTTAACGATTAAATTTTTTGTGGGGCTAAGTTATGAATGCCTGTATCTGAAACGGTACAAATTCGGCCCAGTCGTCCATAAGAGGTTGTTTTCCCAAAACTTATCTCCTTATCCAAACCATACATATAAAAAGTCATCAGGATCTGTAAATCACCGGCCGCAGGACTCTCAAATGGTTGGATCGTTTGAGAATTGTCTCGCGCACACACACACAACACACACACGACCAAAAACAATGCCTCTGCCCCGCTCCTGGCGCGGGCAGAAGTAATAAATAGAGCAAACGTTATATGGAATGGTTAAGCGTTTAAACATTTAAGTCCCATTAAGTAAGGAAATGCCTCAGCCATAAGTTAACTTTTTTTTTTAAACTTATGTTATCCTAAAACATATAACCGTCGTTCTTTATTTAAAACGAGGCCAGACTCGAGTAATAATTAATTAAATTTTAATTAAACAATAGAATATAACCAAGATTTCTTCAAAATATTTAATAATTTTAGAGTGGAAATTAAATGTAAATAATTTTTTTTAACATTTTTGCCTCGTTGAATTTTTTAACTAAAATTTTACCCACTTTTTATATAATAATAATAATAATATAATAATAATTATGATAATAATAATGATAATAATAATGACAATGATAATAATAATAATAATGATAATAATAATAATAATAATAATTGAATAGCCATTAAAACATTTCTTTGATTATAATGATATTATACAGAGAGGGAAATAAAACGGATTAGGTGACCCGATGTTCCGGTGGGGCAGCAATTAAAGTCTTCAGGGTAATTACTTAATTACTTCCCTCGAAATTAGTAGCGATTAGGAAGAAATGTTGATCATTTGTTTTACTCTCCTCTCTTTAGTGCCTGTGGACCATTCGTATAAGCAAATATCGAACGATGATCTGGAGACTTTAGTAAAATGTGTAATACACGGAGGAGGAGGTATTTCCTAAAATGCGGTGAAACGAGATAAGCTCAGATGCTGTACCTGAAAGGAAATATTTTGATTTCTCGAAGAGTATAACGACAAACACCTCGCTTAAAATCGATTAGTTATCGTGGATTAAATCGTGGGAAGATGGGTTCGGTTGAAGTAAGTTAGTTTTTTAGAGTGTCGATGTCACGTCTCGTGTACCAAATCATTATATATCCCCTAATGCAACGCCGAGACGAAACTTCCTCTGTGCTGCATATTTTACTTCAGTCTTCGGGGTTGTCCCCAGACTTTTTTTTTTAAATTTGATCTGGCCATCCTCTAAATACAGTATGTTAACATTGTCAAAAAAATGATTCGTGTAAAATTTCGTTAAATTTAAATGATATTTAGAGGTTACCATGTTTTGAATTTTTACTATATTTTCTACTGGTACAATACATTTATCATATATTTCAAATCTTTAACCAACGCACACCTTTGCTGGATTTTCTAACAGAAACATTTTTTTTTTAACTCGCATTATAATTCAATAAATTTAAGTATTAATTTGAAAGCAAAATAAATGTTTCAGACAAAAATATTTTGAAAACAAAGCACAAATGATTGTTGAAATAATTCATTTTACAGCACAGTTGAAATTAATTCCATTAAATTGGCAGTTCCAAATTCAGCCAACATGAAACGCTGTTCCCACTGAAAAGCAATAAAATAAATGTTTAACAGTAGTATGAGAAAAGAGTGTTAGATTGTAATATCACTGATTTCCCAGTCAAAAAAAGTCTTCTTTTTACAGTCAGGAAGTTGACGTCGATGATTTGTCACACGACTTACGGAAGGTATTGCTTCTGTTCTTCATCGTGGGGGTGTAGTTGGTTGTATTTAGTCATCGGTGCGACCCCACGTTCTGCATTATCATTGACGACCTTTATTTGCTTCACAATGTTCATTGCATTGTGATACTCTGAGTCATCTTTCCAAATATTCGGGTCTTTAGTGAGAAAAGCGCATGATAGTGCAGCGTTTGGTGTTAGTAGTAACAAAATCTTCAAGATTTTTGCTTTGGATTACAGCAGGATCTACGATCGCTCTCTTACTGAGTTCTTCCTCTTTACTGTTCTCTTTGAGGCAAGGCCGGCTTAAGGGGCGAGCCAACGTGGCACTGGCTCAGGGCGCCGAAGTTTAGGGGGCGTCCAAAATCGAAAGAGCAACAGAAAAAAAAGAAGACAAAATAGCGCTATCAATCAACAAGAAACAAGTGAATAGTTTAAAAACGGAATTCTACATAGAAAATTAGGGCGCGGGAGGTGAGGGGAGAGAGAGATGTGCCCGTGGGAGGAGGAAAATGTAAACAATGGCCAGCTGTTTCTAATGGTACTTGGTTAATGGTTATTGAATTCAAATTAATATAATATATTTTTTATTTTGAGATTTTAATAAAATGTACTGAATGAAATAAACAATAAAATTATATAAAAAATGTGTTATTTTTTAACTAAAAAACCTTTATATAAAAAATGGGATGTGGGCGAGCGCCAAAGCAAAATTGGCTCAGGGCGCCACAACCCTTTGAGCCGGCCCTGCTTTGAGGGCCTTGATCATCATCCGCTTGCTGTCTACAGACAAAGTCTGATCGAAGAAAGCCAGAGTAAATAGCTCCTCGCTTATATACCAGAGATGACCCAAAAACTTCTTAACTGCAACTCTTGAAATTTCATCATTGTATTCAACGAAAATCAGCACGAATTCCGATCAGAAAGATAATGCCTATCAAAAATCATATGTACACAAATAGCAAACAAAATTTTTTCAACATCTCGGACACAATACGGCTGCTAAGTCGTATACAGGACATGCAGCTGACACAGCTGGAAACTCTCGAGCCGGACCGCTTCGTGGCAAGAAGCTACCAGAACAGGTAGGCGTGAAAGGATCCATCTCGGACGACCAAAAGACTACAAAACACGCGATACCAAAGGACAACGAACTTAAAATACACAAGGGGCAATGCAAAACAAAGAACATAAACATTGTCCTGGCAAATATTAAAGGAATAAAACCGAACAACTCACTAAACAAAGATTCGTACCTGAAACGTTTTATGGACGAAACAAGGGCGGACATCGCATACCTCACAGAAACACATCTTAAAGATTGCCAAGGAAACTGCAATAACTGCGAACATTGTATCGATAAGAAAGAATTGCATATCGATGGATTCAACTTACTAAGAGCGGATAGAACAGCCAGACGTAAAGGTGATTGTGCTATTTACTGCATGAGAGCCATATGACAGAGACGGTAATAAGTAAATCAAACAGCTTCGTGGAAGCCCTTGCAGTAGAAAATACCAGAAAAAATAACTGCCTAGATCTGGTATTCACGAATAACACGAACTTCATTGCTGGTATAAAAATAACCCCAACTATTATCTCAGACCACAACATAATCACGTTATCAACAAATATGGGATAACATTAAAAGACAATTCACATACGGAAGGAAGAAGCAAATTTGAGGCTTTTAACTTAAAGTCCAAGACCATAAATTGGGAAGAAATCAGATCACACATGGCCAAAATAGAGTGGAGAACAGTTTTAGAGAATAAAACAATTGAAGAAATGCTAACATCCTTGGAAGAAAAGACACTGAGAATTTTAGAAAAATATGCTCCGAAAACACAGCCAAAAGGAAAGATGAATTGGCGAGAGAGGCAAAAAAGAAGAATATTCCACAAAAGTAAGAGAGTAGTGGCGAAGTTAGCTAATTGCTGAGAAAACAATGCCAGGAAAGTAATACAAGAAAAACTGGAGAGTATCGATAGGGAAATACAAACCCTGATTAAGGGCCATACAGAGAGGGTAGAAGCAATAAAGGAAAATCCAAAATACTTCTATTGCTATGTGAAAAGGAAAACAAAAACGCGCGCTACCATCGGGCCCTGAAGGAAAGGAAATAATGAACTAACAGACGATTTAAAGGAAATATCTGAAACATTGAGAGCCGAGTATGAATTGGTCTTCAGTACCCCAAAAAGTGACAACGCGATACCTGACATACTGTAGATGCATTCTTCAAAGAAAAATTGTAAGTAGAATATATAACAGACTTTGATTTTACCCCAGAAGATGTAACGAGAGCTATATGACAAATGAAATCACATTCAGCTGCAGGTCCGGACAAATGGAACGCTATCGATTAAAAACTGTAAAAATGAAATAGCTGCACCCTCATACTGGATATGGAGAAGATCCCTAGACACTGGGGAAATACCGAGCATCTTGAAAAGAGCGAACATTGTCCCTATATATAAAGGCGGGGATAAATCTCAAGCAAAGAATATAGACCAGTGTCATTGACGTCCCACCTCACCAAAATATTTGAAAGAACAGTCAGAGAGAAAATTTATGACTTCTTGGAGACACTGGAAACATTCAACGAAAATCAGCACAGATTCCGATCAGGAAGATCATGCCTATCACAACTTATAGAGCATTCTAATAATATCCTAGATGCACTTGAAGGCAATGAAAACTATATCATATACACGGATTTTGCTAAAGCTTTCGACAAATGTAATCATGGTATAATAGCACATAAAATGAAACATATGGGAATAACAGGCCAAGTAGGAAAATGGATCTATAACTTCCTCAGAGAACGTCTACATGTCGTCAAAATTCAAGATGTATCATCATCAGAATCAGAAGTAGGCAGCTCAGTACCACACTACTGGCCCCACTCATATTCATTATCATTCCTACAGACATAGACAGTGGAGTAAACAGCAACAGTAGAGTAACATCCTTTGCAGACGATACAAGTGGAGGCCTTGGAGAGGGACACGAACAAAATATACAAATGGTCAAAAGACAACAATATGACATTTAACACCGAGAAATTTCAGCTCTTGAGATATGGTAGAAATGAAGAACTTAAACAGACTGCATATTATGCTCCAGAGAGACAGGAAATTCAGAGAAGCACGAAAGCGGTCGACTTGGGGGTAATAATGACCGATGATGCGAAATTCGAAACACAAAATCAGATAGCGATAAATAAAGCAAAAAGAGTCACGCAACAGGTAATAAGAACGTTCAAAAGGAGGGACAAGACAGTAATAACTCCCCTGCTGAGAACACTGATCGTATCAAAACTTGAATACTGCTCAGTTTTGACGTCCCCATATAAAAAGGAAGAAATTAATAAACTAGAAGAAACGCAGAGACTTTTCACAGCCAAGATTGATGGCTACAAAGAATTCAACTACTGGGAAAGACTACGTAAACTAAATCTGTACTTCCTGTAAAGAAGAGAGAGGTACATCAGAATCTACATATGGAAAATGATCGAAAAAAAGGTATCAAACCTCAAACTAAACCCAATTACCATCCAAACAACGCTAGAAAATAGGAAATGCAGAATGTGTAGTGTTCCAAAATTAAAGGCCCGACAAGGGACCTCCTCAACACTGAAGGAAAATAGTTTCGTTGTCAGGGGGCCAAGACTTTTTAACCAGCTTCCAAAGGACCTCCGAAACGTTACAGGGGTCAAAGTTTAATTCTTCAAGATAAGACTAGATGTCTGGCTCAGAACGGTGCCAGATGAGCCGGGTGTATCTGGCTATGTGTGGTGGAGAGCGAAAGAGAGCAACTCGCTCCTCCACCAAGTAACTCGCTCCTCCACCAGGCCAGACCTAGAGGCGTTGCCACCAGCTTGACCTTCGTGTGAAGAGAGACCAACACACGGAACCTAAACGAGGTTAACGAGGTATATTTTGTCTGCATCTAATTGCTTTAGGAAATGAAGATCTCGTGCTGGGGCAATTGTGGCTGAAGGAGCCAGAACCCAGGCTTTTGCATAAAGGCGGACAACAAATAAGCATATACTCCTTCAATCCAACCTGCTCTTTGCATGTGATCTTGAACTGGTGTCGATACATCCAAACCTTGAGTGAATAAAGAAACTTTGCCATCCACCGTGCTCCATGCAATGCACCAGGGGCCCTAATATGGATGCCACGTGAAGGTACTCGGCCCAAGAATATTATTCTGAGCTCCAGAAATTCTCGGTCGGTAGTCATCTCGACACTGAAAATTTAGGAGTTTATCCTCCGCAAAAGCAGTTATTTGATCAGAAATATCCTGAACTTCATTTTTTGTGACTTCATCGGGCTAGGCTGTATGATGAGCTTCTCAGTATATCGTTAGGAAGAGCTTAACAATATTAAAGTTATCTTTCATTTAGCAGTGATTATGCTGACCAAAGTGGCATAACTACAACTTTGTGTTTGAGACAAAATTTTAAGTGTAAAAACATCAAAATTCAGTGTGGTAATATTTCACACCTCGTCTCAATCACTACAAAAGATATTCTCGTTATTTTTATTTTAACCTTGAGAGACAAATGTACAAAGAAAATCTGATAACGTCTGTAGCAACATGCCTATTTTTGTGAAAATTGCAAGGAAATTCCCTTACCTTATGCTTTTTCTAATAATTGAGGGATACACACTACAGGATATTTGTCTCCATCATTTATGATGTCAGTCAACGCATAACTTACCGATACTGAGTAGACTGACGAAAGCAAACAGTCTGGGAAGCAGACGCACCGAATCAGCTGGCTACTGAATAGCCAACCACCCACGTGTTTCTTGACTGTAGCAGTGTTGCGAAATCAAATATAAAATAGCGGCCTTGCCAAATCAGGTATGGAATATCAGTAAATTATTTGTTGATTGACTTTATAAATGATAGAGATAAATGTCCTGTTAAGAATTTATATAAAAAATTAAAAAATATGGATCTTGGGTTATAAGTTATAACCCATCATTTACTTCATTTTTTCATATAATACAACAACGCACAAGATCCGGTTTTTCTTATGTAGAATTTAAATCTGAATCTATTTTCTTCTATGGTATTTCTTGTGCAAATTGATATTAACGGAGATATAAGCAATTTTTGGATCGATTAAAATCGATTGAAATAGTATGGCGGTAATTATTCGTTTTACCCTGCGGGTCGATTTTGATATTAGAATAGGTTTTTCTGGTGTATTTTGGTGTGTTTTATTCAAATCTAACCTTCATTTCTTGAATGCCCGGATAGGTCAACTGCACGCCCTTAATGATTGGTTAGGTTGTCGTGATATTTTCATTAGCTTTAATGAAAATATCACGACTTAATAGTCTTTAAGAAGTCTTTAATGATTTTATACATACAACTATTTAGTTAACATTATATAGATAAGTGTTCAAATGATGAAACAAAGCATATAAAAAGTCTAAGAATTTTATTCATACAAATATTTGGTTAAATTGTAATTTAATCTTCAAAGAGTTCTCCATCCACTATGATACATTTGTGGATTCTCTCTGTCGAACTTTTCATTGTTCTTCTGAACATATCGAGTCGGATCCTTTTCAGTTGTTCATCTATTCTGCGGCCAAGGGCATTCACATTTGGATAGATGAAACCAAGAGTGTAGAGTTTGTCACCCAAATAAGCCCAAAGCCAGAAATCACATGGGGTTAAATCAGGTGATCTCGCTGGCCACTGGATGGGACCTCGCCGCCCAAAGCCATCTTTCTTCAAGGTTCGTATCCAGAATCTGACGGGCAGCTGCAGAGTAATGTGGTAGCGCCCCATCATGTTGATAAAGCCAATTCCTGCCAACGTCATTAGTAAACTGTGGCAAAACTTTGTCTCTCAATACCTGGCAATAGCGTTTTCCATCCATCGTATCTCTCGATATGTCGAAGGAAACGAGTCCTGAACAACCAATGCATGCCCAAACTGTTAGTGTAGGCGTTTTAACGGGTTTATCCAATCGTATTTTGAATTTTTTTTCGCCAAGTTTGTTTCCTTTACTCGTTAAACCGAAGACATATTCATCTGAAAATTTGATCTTTCGTAGGAAATCTGGATCACCGTTGGACTTTTGTCTCATTGTTTCAGTAAACTGCAGCCGTCTATCAGAATCATCGTTGTATATGAGCTGAGAGTAAATGGGTTTGTAATCGTGGTATCCCTGTGATTTCAATATTTTTGCTACTGAAAATTGGGAACACCCAATTCCTGCGCGACTTTTCTCGTTGAAGTTGTTGGATCGACTTGAAAAGCGGCCAGAACATTTTCTTTGATGTTGTCTCCTGTCGCCGTTACTGGCCTTCCGCTTCTTGGACGATCAGGGTTCCAAGACGGTGGTTTATTATATTTTTGTTGAAATAAACGCAAAGTTTCTTCACAATTATTATAAGAAATAACCGACGATACAAGATACACTTTTTTCATTGCCGTATTCCATCCTTACTGACATGGCGCTGACTGGGGCTAGGGCCTTCCTGTTCTAGCCTAGCGTCATTTCTGGCCTCGTTTTGTTGCTTTGAAAAGTATCGCGTACACTGCAATGATATCATTGGAATTTATTTATTATTAACAAATTATTTGCATATATAAAATCCTTAAAGACTTTTCTCCCACCCTGTACGAGTGTGTGTGTGTATATATATATATATATATATATATATATATATATATATATATATTACATAAGAGAAAGAGTTAGGTATTATCGTTGCCAACACTCTTAAACCAAGTAAACAGTGTATCGAAGCGGTTTTACAAAAGCAAATTGAATCTTTGGATTTATTGGTTTATCATTTAAATTTTAGTCCAAAAAAAAAAATGCTAACATTATACAGGGTGAGCGAAAAGCCCCTGTGCACCTGCAAGAAGTGTAGTAAACCTCTACCTGCACTGCGTTGGAAGTGGACAGGTGCACAGGGACTTTTCGCTCACCCTGTATAATTTCTTCGTACGCCCTCACCTGGAATACTGCGTTCAGTTCTAGTTCTTATATTTGCGACAAGACATCGACATGGAGAAACACACTCTCCGTGTCTAGCATGTCTATGAAAGACATGATAGACATGATAGACACGGAGAGAGTGTCTATCATGTCTATGAAAGACATAGGCATTGAGAGAGAGAGTGCAGTGACAGGCTACAAAGAGGATTCCTAGACTTAGAAACAAATTATACGCTGCCCGTTTAGAAACATTAAATTTATTCTCACGTACAAAAAGGCGGATTCGAAATTTAATTCAGGCGTTTAAAATGATGAATAGTTTTAATAATGTTGACGCCGAAAAATATTTCACCTTCACAAATGCAAATAGAACTCGCCGTAATGGTCTGAAATTAGGGTAAACAGTTTAATTCTAACGAAGCAAAGCATTTTTTCTTGAATCATATACTAGTTAATTTGTGGAATAGATTATTACCAGCCGACGTAGTTCAAAGCAATTCGGTCGATTCTTTTAAAAAGATACTAGATGCTTATCTTGTTTTAAACCCCCAGTTAGCGCATAAAAGTAATGTAGAATTTTCATTCGGACTTTCCCATGGGTGACACGTGGTGGATGGGGCAACTCAAATCAGTACAGTACCTGTACTGTATTGTTAACTTGCTCCCATACATCCAACACGCTTTAGTACTGGTGAGTACACAGTATATATAGAGCACAACATTGAATTTTTTTTAATGTAGTGAGGCTTATATTTTATTGTGTCTATTCTTTATTTCATATTTTTTCTCAATCTGGGTACACAATAAAATGCAATTTGTTCTGTTTTATCATCTAGACATAATTATTTCAATGTACTTCATTAGTTATTGTTATTTCTTGATTACAACTTGAAACTCCGGAAAAAAGTCTCCCACTTACACGCAATTTCCTGCATTAGTGCAGTTTATGGGAGTTTCATATCTATAATATATATATATATATATATATATATATATATATATATATATACACACATTTAACTGCAATGACCACGCAGTATATTAATGTATAGAAACCGCGGTTGGGTGTTTAATGTTTCCAAATTAAAGGCCTGACAAGGACCTCTTCAACACTGAAGGAAAATAGCTTGGTTGTCAGGGGGCCGAGACTTTTTACCAGCTTCTAACGTCACAGAGGTCAAAGTTGAAGTGCTCAAAAGAAGACTAGATGCATGGCTCACGACGGCACCAGATGAGCCGGGTGTACCTGGCTATGTGCGGTGGAGAGCGCAAGAGGACAACTCGCTCCTCCACCAAGCCAGGCCTAGAGACAGTGCCACCAGCTTATTTTATGCAGGAAAGAGGGGCCAAGGACGAATGCCCGAAAAAGTGCCCCCATAGGAGAATAAGAGCGCCAAAATCAAGATCAAGGGTTTTCGAGATGCCTAGACACTGCGTTTGAAAGATTGGAGGTCATAGGCAGGGGGAAAGATGGATTCAGAAAGATTGTTCCAGAGTTCACCGGTTGAGTCAATGAAAGAATCTACATATCAAGCTTGACCTTCGTGCGAAGAGAGACCAACGCACGGAACTGCAACGAGGTATATATATATAATATATATATATATATATAGTATCTTCTTCCGTGTTTGTTTTCGTTTGGCTTGCGAGAGTGATCAATAGAATTTTTACATGAAAGAGAAGTGGTTCACTTCCTCTCTGGACATCCAGATTTTTTCGTCAAAAAGACCAAAAAATCGAGATGTCCGGAAAAAAAATTGAAATCGTATTTTCACTATTTTATTCTGAACGCAGATATATATACATATATATATATATATATATATATACATACAGGTGTATATATTTGCTTCAGCTCGAATTGTTCATTCTGACGAAGGACGAGCTTGTTGCGTCACCTTGGACCTACAGCTTTAACGTGGAATCCGAACCACAACCCTCCACGGTGATCAGAAATTACGAAGTCCTTGCCCGGACTCGATCTCACGACCTCCCGATCAGCAGCCCAGCGTCTTGACCACTAGGCCACCCAGGGGTACCCATTTATCTACCAACCTACTTTTTCTGGAAGGATGAACAGCTGAGTAAGCTACGCGCAGTCTGCTTTCACCAGGAATCGAACCCAGGGCCGGTGGATTCGTAGTCAGCAATTCTAACCACTACACCATCGAAGCGCATATATATATATTAACTGCAAACAACACACAGCATAATTAATGTAAAGAACGACGCTTGTGTAGAAGAGCGTTCCGCACAAGATGAGGAGAGATTGGTTTCTGCTCGTATGTAAGAGAATTACGACTTCTGATTGATCGAGGTCCATGGTGTAGTGGATAGCATATCTGACCGGCAATCGGATGGTCCCGGGTTCGATTCCAGGGTGGTACCTCATTTTTCATTTGTTCGTTCTCCCTCCTCATCTTGTGCGGAACGCACTTCTATACAAGCGTCGTTCTTTACATTAATATATAGATATCCGCATAATTTTTAACATCCTCATCCGCACTTCTGACTGCGGATGTTATGCGGATATTACCTCTAATAAATTACGCAATTTACAATTAAAGTAGCTTATAAGGCCCAGTCATTCACAGTTCATGTAAAGTATTAATTTATTAATGAACAAACAAATATATAAACCTCAAAATACATACCTGGTAACACAGAAAATTGAATGAAACTTGTTTCATTGAATTTTCTGTGGCTGAAACTCTTGAGAAAGTTATTATTTTTATCATAATGAAAACATTTGTTTATTACTATCTGATTTTGTGTTTCGAATTTGGCATCACCGGTCATTATTACCCCCAAGTCGACCGCTTTCCTGCGTCTCTGAATTTCCTGTCTATCTGGAGCATATATGCAGTCTAAGTTCCTTATTTCTACCATATCTCAAGAGCTGAAATTTCTCGGTGTAAAAAGTCATATTGTTGTCTTTTGACCATTTGTATATTTTGTTCGTGTCCCTTTGCAAGGCCTCCACTTCACTTGCATCGCTGATTTTTCTGCTGATCTTTGCATCGTCTGCAAAGGATGTATGTTACTATACTGTGCTGTTTACTCCACTGTCTATGTCTGTTAGCATGATAATGAACAGGAGTGGGGCCAGTACTGTACCTTGTGATACTGAGCTACTTACTTCTGATTCTGATGATGATACACCTTGAATTTTGACGACCTGTAGATGTTCTCTGAGGAAGTTGTAGATCCATTTTCCCACTTTGCCTGTTATTCCCATATGTTTCATTTTATGTGCTATTATACCGGGTGTAGCTATGTCATTCTTACAGTTTTTAATCAATAATGCGTTCCATTTGTCCGGACCTGCAGCTGAATGTGATTTCATTTGTCCTATAGCTCTCGCTACATCTGAAATAAAGTCAAAGTCTGTTATACATTCTCCTTACAATTTCTCTTCGAATAATGCATCTATGTCAGGCATCGCGTTGTCACTTTTTGGGGTAGGCCTACTGAAGACCGATTCATACTTTGCTCTCAATGTTTCGGATATTTCTTTCAGATCGTCTGTAAGTTCATTATTTCCTTTCCTTAAGGGCCCGATGTTAGCGCGCGTTTTTGTTTTCCTTTTCGCATAGCTATAGAAATATTTTGGATTTTCCTTTATTGCTTCCACTGCCTTTTCCTCTTCCCTCTCTGTATGGCCCTTAATCAGGGTTTGTATTTCCCTATCCATACTTTCCAGTTTTTCTTGTATTACTTTCCTGCCATTGTTGTCTCCGCAATTAGCTAACTTCACCGCTACTCTCTTTCTTTTGCGGAATATTCTCTTTTGCCTCTCTACCCAGTTCCTCTTTCCTTTTGGCTGTTTTCGGAGCATATTTTTCTAAAATTCTCAGCGTCTTTTCTTCCAAGGTTGTTAGCATTTCCTCAGTTGTTTTATTCTCTAAAAGTGTTCTCCACTCTATTTGGGCCATGTGTGATCTGATTTCTTCCCAATTTATGGTCTTGGACTTTAAGTTAAAAGCCCCAAATTTGCTTCTTCCTTCCGTATGTGAATTGTCTTTTAATGTTATCGCTATATTTGATGATAACTCGATTATGTTGTGGTCTGAGATAATAGTTGGGGTTATTTTTATTCGGTAATCAAGTTCGTGTTATTCGTGAATACCAGATCTAGGCAGTTATTTTTCCTGGTATTTTCTGTTATCTCCTGTGTCAGCATAAACTCGTTTGTGAGAACCATCAACATTTTTTGCTTGCTCCTAGTCCTCTCTTGTGCCCCACTTATCTTGCTGTATAAATATATTTCTACCCACCTTTTTGTATTTTATAAATGGAAAATTAAAATCGCAGCAGAGTATTATAGTAGGGGAGGGAGGGTTTACGGACTTTATTAGGGTTCTGATATTATCAATGGCATCCGAAAATTTTTCAATTGGAGAGTTTGGAAGTCTATAGATGACTATCAGTACCACGTTTAGTTTCTCTATTTTTACTGCAAGGGTTTCCACGAAGCTGTTGGATTTACTTATTACCGTCTTTGTCATATGTCTCTTATGTATATAAATAGCACAGCCACTTTTACGTCTCGCTGTTCTATCCGCTCTTAGTAAGTTGAATCCATCGATATGCAATTCTTTCTTATCAATACAGGTTTCGTAGTTATCGCAGTTTTCTTGGCAATCTTAAAGATGTGTTTCTGCGAGGCATGCGATAGCACTGGTCAAAAAAAGAAACGCAATTAGCTTGCATATGGTGTAAAATTTAAGTTGTTAGTGGTATTATCACAGTTTACGATTATGGTTAAATGTTTGTTCAAATCTTTTAAAGCCACTTAGTGCATGTTTTTAAACCTGACTAATCCCGGCTAAGACGCCATTTTGTTACAAACAATAAACAGAGATTAAATTGAATGTATTCTTTATGAAGGCATGCATTTTTTCTTTGACTTCACAGAATACACACTGCCCGTTGAGAAAACCAAACTTTTTCCCGCGATTGAGGCATGCCACGACTCTCAGAGGTCAACAGAGGCCGTGCCTTGGGCATGTTGGATGCAGGCATGTCTGCTGTCCAAGTTGCACAACGAATGCATGTGCATCCCAGCACAATCTCTAGGCTTGTTAGACGGTACAATGCCACAGGAAGTGTTCAGGACCTGCCAAGACGTGGGCGACCTCGTGTGACGACCCAACGCCAGGATCGCCACATTGTACTGCAGCACCTGCGTCATCGGCAGCGGAATGCTCGTCAGACAGCCAGAGAGACACCTGGTATCCACAACAACAGAATTAGTGACCAGACCGTCAGAAACCGATAGAGCACGCATGGGATGAACTTGAACGGCGAGTTCGCAGACGTCAGCATCAGCCGCAGAACATCAGGGAACTGACCAATGCAATTATTGAAGAGTGGAGGGCCATCCCTGTTGCTTTCCTGCAGAGACTGTTGAGGTCGATGAGGGCCAGACTCCAAGCCTGCATTGTGGCTAGGGGTGGCCATACGCGTTATTGACTGTTTGTTATGTTAAAGAATCATTTACTATTTTCTGAGTCCTCATGTTTATTAATAAATCTCAAAAATTGCGTTTCTTTTTTTGACCAGTATATATATATATATATTTTTTTTTTTTTTTTTTTTTTTTTTTTACTGTTGTGTAAAAGCCTCAGGCAACCTGTCATTTTCTCATTTTATTATACAAATAGCGATATTGATTCAGTAAAGTAATTTTCCCGATGGTAAACTCTTCTTTGTTGAAATAAGACCGAAATTAACATATCGACAAATAAAATGTAATTATACAATTTTGTCTTAACGTATGTTTGTTGAGCTTCGAGAAAGTGTACTTCAATTTTCTATCAAGTTTATTAAATACATATTGAAATTCAGTCATGCAAAAGGTTTTTACTATAAAGTCTTGAATATTTTTTGGAAGAAGCATATGAGCAACCTTTTAAATGTTAGTAATGTTGATAAAAGCCATTATTTTACTCTGTAAAATACTGTGCCCAATTTTCTTACTGATGAGCGTTTTTTAGTTCTTTTTCTACTTCCAAGTATGAAATATGGGTCCAAATCGCACTATTTCACATGAGGTGAGGGAAAACACTATAATAACGTTGTACAAAGAACGCTACAGTCATTGGGAAATTATGAAGAAACCAAAGTTCTATAAAATAGGTGTTGTAAACCGAATGAAGAAATACAATGAAACTAGGACCATTGATGATAAGAACAGACTTGGAAGGTAGAGGAGAATTAATTTTTTTTTTAGCTCTCTTCCCAACGTACCCAGGCACATTCTAAACCCTGTTCGTTATGACACCAGTCTGTCTTAAAAATTAGAGTATAATTGAGCCTGAATTTAAAGTATTTAAAGAGTAGTTTTAGTAAGTTGAAGGAACTGTATATTAGAAGTAATGTAAAAGATTTTCTTTAATTTCAAAAAGGTACCCTTTTTATTTTCTGAATTTTAGAAGACCTTTCTTGTCAAGAAGCGAACCGCTTGATCTACTTTGTTTCTACTAACGGTGTTCTCTTCAAATACTTTATTATTTGCAGAGTGCATTTAAACTCATTTATATTCTCACTTTTAAAGTAGAGTTAGTGGACAGTATTTAGAGCGCAGATCCGGCTTATCTGGCATCGTCCTGAGCCAGTTTTATGTAATGTTTTTTTCTTGGTGTTCACACTGACTTCTGTAATATTACCGATTCTTTTAGACAAATGGTTAAATATTTCTGAACCTCGTACGAGGTACTTGATGTTTTTCCTTTTGTAGTCTTCATAGGTTGATGTTAGGGACCACGTGTTCTTCCTTTCTTTTTCATTTGTTTTTAACTGAGATTAGATGCACCTTTGTATTTATTTTCTATCTTACATTAAAAAGAATCTAATCAGGGAGTTCACCCTTCATTTATAAAGTTTTTTCAAATAATCTAAGTCTTTCAGCTTGTTTATTTTACCTGTAAATTGTGTTTGTTTGCTTTTTAATTGAACGCAGTATCTTTTGTTAGAGCAGTGAGAACTGAATGAGTTTCAATATTTTTAGAATTTTTAGTCCTTAATTTTTGTCGTGTACACTTTCAGATATTTTAATGAGTTGAGATATTAATACTACTAAAGTTTTTATTTTTATTTATTTATTCATATATTTATTTATTTATTTAATTATTCATTTATTTATTTGGTTTGTGATGTATCTCTCTTTTGATGTGAATGAGGCCAGTGATGATTTTATTAAATGTGTGGGTGCTTCTCCGATGTGGCGAGATATGTATCTTCGTAACTAACATTTTTGCACCCTTTAAGGAAGAGTGAGTTCCCTGAATGAGGCCGAGCTGTTGCGCTTATTTTCATCTTCCCATCGGATTTTTCTGTTGTCTTCTAATGTAAACGCGGCGTCAGTCAGTCTTTCATCTTGTCTATATTTTCATGAAAAAGTTATTTGCTGTCGCTTATTAGATTTACAGGATTCAGAGCAATGAAAAACTCTCTCTCTCTCTCTCTCTCTCTCTCTCTCTCTCTCTCTCTCTCTCTCTCTCTCTAATATATATATATATATATACACACACTTTTTTTTTAGCATCGAGCATCTTTCTTACTGACTGTCCTAGATTTTTTCTCTTCTGAGAGGTCTACGTAGTAGGCCCTCAAGTTTTTTCTTTCGCACAAAGAGAGAAATATTTTGAACTGACATTAATGGCTTCAGCCGCTTCTTGTTCTGTCAAGATTGAACGAGTTTTGTTTTTCTTAAAGTTTCTGCCAGCATTTATTTCATGTGGTTGGTGTTTGTACAGTTTTTTTTTTGTTGCGACGCTCTTCCTCTTCATGTACAGTGTTCTTATTTCTCCTTTTATTTTCTCTCCTTTATTCTGTATTTGCAGTAGATATATTTACGTCATTTTACTATACTTTCTCGGAGGGACTAAAGCACTTCTAAAGAACTTCTTTTTTTTCATGAAGGAAAATTTAATTCCAATAAAGTTTTGCGGTAATTGTTTGAATGCGCTGAACCCTGATTTTAAATCAAGACGACTGAAAGTTTTTAATTACGTAATTGCCGTTGTCGAATCTAATATTTTCGATCAACTTGATTAAATTTTGATGATGCAATGATTGAAATTTCAATGAAGTCTTCAGTGAGTGAAAATTTTTAAATATTTGCGGAACAAAATGATTAATTTCGATTTTAATGCTATGACTTAAACATTCGACATTTCATGACAGCTTAAACCGAACTAGATCTAGCCTAACATAGTCCTACTTTAAGTAGGCCTCAAAATGAAGTCCTTGTTTATTGCTTACACGATTAAATAAGATATATTGACGCGCTTTAACTTCGAGATTAACGTATTTACCCATCATTTCTTGAGTAAAAGCGGGAATAGTAAACTTGTTTGCACCCAAATTAAATTGAAATTCCCCACACTCTGTCACAAAACATCATAAGCTGGGGTCAGAATTCTGAAGTATACACGTTTGAAACCTAAAATTTATGAACATAACGTTTTATAAGTGAAATATTTTTGAAAAAATAAAATTTATGCAATAACAAACGCGAAATTTAATATTTCTTAATATTTTACATTAATAATTTTATCAGAATTAATTTTAATAATAATGTTTTTTCCAACTGAGTTCGAAGTGGTGCTGCACAATGTATTGTCGCTCGTAAATACCTATATTTTATTAAATCTTTATATACACAAATGATATTGTTTATTTTAAAAATATGTATTTTCTCGATGTAACTCTAAATTTTTGGTATTATATTATTATTATTATTATTATTATTAATACACTGATTTGATTTTTTAAATCAAGTACGGCTATGATGGAATGTCAGTTTTCAACTTTTCACTCATTTACGCAATCAATGTGATTAAAATTCTCGGTTCTCTTTGACTTTCTAAACCAGTGGTTGGCAACTTTTTTTAAAAATGGGTCAATTTGATTTATTGGTAATTTGATAATGGGTCAGTGTTCAAAATTTAAATAAAAATACACTATTTTCGGGACATTTTAAAATAAAAACACTCTTCATGTAATAATATTTATTTTATATACATTATATACTACAATTGACCCGCGGGTCAGAGGTTGCCGACCACTGTTCTACAGTAAACTATGAGGTTTTGAAAAAAGTTTGTGATCAACTACGCCGCAGTTTGTAAAATTATGATCTTTATTTTATTATTAGGATCAGCTACTATTATCTGTAAAGTCTAAAGATCGAAAAAGACGCTTTTTATTATTGCTGTTTTCGGTTTTCTAGATAGCATCAATGCAAATTTCTCTTGAGATATTGCGACATTTATGTTGGATTCTGATCTTTTGATGCGTGCATTGTCCTGCTTTGTCTTCTTCAGAATACATATTTCTGCACAATGTTTCGCATTTCGTGAGGGGAAATTATTAAAGTTTCTGGATCTTATCATGTTTGATGTGAGATGAACTTAAAGTATAGACGATTTTTTTTTTCGGGAGGGGGCATGTAGGCCTACATTTATTTTTTTGCAACTTTAATGAAGAATATTGCTGAAACGTGTTTAATTCTCTCTCTCTCTCTCTCTCAGTGTATGTATATATATATATATATGATGCAACCCACAAGGAAAAAGAAAAATGATTCCAAGGCCTTTCGTCATTCCCTGACGAGGTGTACTTCTGAATACATGAAAGGCCTTGGAATCATTTTTCTTTTCCTTGTGGGTTTGCATCATTCATTCATTTCACGTGTTTAATTGTGAAATTCAACCCATGTATATATATATATATATATATATATATATATATATATATATATATATATATATATACCGTGTCCCCTAAAAAAAAAAGGTGACCACCCTTTTTTCACTGGGCCAACAAACCACAATTCCAAAGTTAACTAAATGAAACAGAAATCATATTAAAACCCTTTATATTGTCCCCAAACTGAGAGATAGTTTATTTAAATTGGATGCGTAGTCTCTCTACAAATTGAATTTGAACAGTTGTTAAAAAATAAAGTTCACAAAGTGGTTAATTAGAGACTTAGTTGAATATTAAAGAAGTTTACATTGAATAAAAACAAACTGAATAAAATATTAACGCAACAAGTGTTCAATGTGTCCTCATTATTATCAATGACTAATTGTAGCCTTCTGCGCCACTGACGAACTGCTGTTGAAATGGTGCCTTGATCGAACTCATTCCATGGTGTTAAAATGCTCTCTCGAAGTTGATTGACATCTTGAATATTTTGTCCGTAATCTCTGTCAGCTAAAGGTCCTTGTACGAAATAGTCAATTGAACATAAAATTGGTCACCAAACAGTCTGGATTTAAATCCAGTTGACTTTATGATTGATGATTGTCCAACTTCCTTCAAACCATTTTTCCGTTGTATATACGTGGATGATACGTTTTCGTTCTTCATTCATCCTTCTCATGCTGACCAATTTTTAAATGATTTAAATTCGAAACACCCGAGATTTAAATTTACGACAGAAGTAGAGAATTCCCAATCAGCATTCCTGGATGTCAATATTCATAGAATCAGCAACAATTTCGCAGCTTCCCTGTATCACGAGAAAAATTTCACTGGTTGGGGCACGCATTTTTTAAGTGACATTCCTTTTGGTTTTGAAGTTAATTCTATCACGACGCTTACTGGTCGTGATTTTAAGGTTTGCTCGGACTATTTTTTCCCTTTCATTCTGAGTTGAATTTTTTTAATTGGTTATTTTAATCCCAATTCGTAGCAGTTTCTTAGTATCAATCCTTCACTACCATATTTGTACGGTTTAGTTAAAACACAAAGTTAATAGTCCCATGAGGCCTATTGTTAACTCAGTAGGCTCCGTAACCTATAAGCTATCTAAATGGTTAGTTAACTTATTAACGCCGTTAGTTGGTTCTATTTCCAAGTCACATACTGTAAATACTGTAGCATGGATCTTATTGACAAACTGAAGTTTCCTAATGACCTTAATTTCAAACTGGTAAGTTTTGATGTATGCTCATTACTCACAAAAGTCCCTGTTGATGACCTACTTCATTTTTTAAACTTATTGAGTTAATTAAGCTTTGCGTCAAAGATTGTAAATTTCAATTTGAAAATAAGTTTTATACTATGTCGTTTGGATTGGCGATGGGAAATCCCCTTTCACCTGTATTGGCTAACTTATATATGGAATTTTTTGAAAGCAGAATTTTGCCTACGATTGTTAATTTTAACCTTGTTTGGTATAGGTATATAGATGATATTTTATGCCTTTGGCCTAATAATTTGGATGTTGACTTATTTCTTGGTAGGCTCAACAATTTAGTCTCATCTATTAAGTTCACGGTTGAAAAAGAAAATTATGGAAGCTTATCTTTTCTGGATCTAAAAATTCGGAGATGCTCTAATCAGTTCAAATTTGAAGTTTATCGTAAGATTACTAATAATAACGGTTATGTGCATTTTTATTCTGACTATCATCCCTCGATTAAATCTTCTATTTTCTCTGCTATGTTTCTTAAGGCATTGAGAGTTGTTAGTCCTGAATTTTTAGATTCCGAGTTATGCAATATCATGAATATTGGCACTAAATTATGTTATCCTATTTCATTTTTTAGGTAACTGTTTTAGGAAAGCCAAGAATAGGTATTATAATAATGTAACTGTAAAGGAATTTGAGCCTAAAAATATCCTTAGCCTACCTTACCATGTTAATTTCCAATATCTTCCTACTTTACTTTAAGCAATTGGCATAGTCTTTAAGTATAATAATACTATTAAATCACGTCTAATAAAGAATAGTCCGGATAATGTTGTTGGTTGTTGTATTCGATCGGATGTACAAAATGTAACTCAGTATGTATAGGCCAAACGGGTAAAACGTTAGATATTAGGGTAAAACGGTATAAATATGCGTGTAGACCAGCAAATAATTCTAATCATAGCATCAAGTGGGATCAAGTGGGATAGTTCTAAAGCGCTAGTTAAAAAAAGAGATATCATTGAAAGAAATATTCTAAAATGTGCATTTATCCATTTTAAAAATAATTTCAATAACAGTGCGGGAATGTATAAAATTGACAATATCCTGTTTAAATTCCTTCTGCCTCTCATTAAGTCTTGTTAATTATGTGCTAATCATTTTGTTTCCGTCCCGCTGTATATATATTTTGGGCTTCTCGCCTGCTCCCTTCATTCCCTGACGAGGTGTACTTCTGAATACACGAAAGTCCTTGGAATCATTTTTCTTTTTGCTTGTGGGTTTACATCATCATTATATATATATATACGAGGTGTGATCAAAAAGTTCGGTAAATAGTCCGCAACTAATGAACGCGTGTCACTAGGTGATGTCAATGTGTATGGCTGATGGTCACCTTGGCCACTTATCAGATGCCAACAAACACCATTCAACTACGCACCAGTGCGCCGTGTCATTGCTTTGTGTGAGGGCGGTTTTGTGGCGTTTGGCGATTTTGCAGAAAATGTCGAAATTTGAGCAACGTGCAAACATCAAATTTTGTTTTAAACTTGGTAAGACGGCTACAGAAACGCACAGAATGCTTGCAGCTGTCTACGGAGATGTTGTTACAAACAAGACTGTTTGCAAGTGGTTTGGAAGGTTTCGAGAAGGAAAGGAGTCTTTGGAAGATGATGAAACTTCATCTCCGTAGACAGCTGCAAGCATTCCGTGCGTTTCTGTAGCCGTCTTACCAAGTTTAAAAAAAAATTTGATGTTTGCACGTTGCTCAAATTTCGACATTTTCTGCAAAATCGCCAAACGCCACAAAAACGCCCTCACACAAAGGAATGACACGGCGCACTGGTGCGTAGTTGAATGGTGTTTGTTGGCATCTGGCAAGTGGTCAAAGTGACGTCATCAGCCATACACACTGACATCACCTAGTGACAGGCGTTCATTAGTTGCGGACTATTTTACCGAACTTTTTATTACACCTCGTGTGTATATATATATATATAGATAGATAGAGAGAGAGAGAGAGAGAGAGAGAGAGAGAGAGAGAGAGAGAGAGAGAGAGAGAGAGAGAGAGACGAAAGTTAAATGATTATAAATGAGTATGCAAATAAATATTGTAAGTTGATAGTAATTTTATCTTTTAGTTGTGTATTTTACTTTTAGATGTGAACACTTATCTCAATTTGATTTTAATCTCGAAAATATCCTTCCAATTTTTTATTTGTAAGTTTTAGATTTAACTTTTAAGCGTGTACTTGTGAAATTAGGTGTGACATGAGCGTTGATTATTCTTTTTATCTTCAACGTTGGTTTCCTCGGAATACTCCGTTTTATACTCGTATATGTATACACACACACACGCACACACAATGCATTAACGAAGTTCCTGGAAGAATAACGGTTTACTGGCACAAACAGTACTCGTGAATTCATATCAAGCATGCGCTGTTGACGCTTCCGCTACAATCTCACCTGATACATGTGTACACGTGTGCACTGTGCATGTGTGTCGTTCTGTTGTTCTCGATGCCAGGCATGCTTGGGTGTAAGTGAAGACCATTTTGAACCCTTGCGCTTCTTTATATTATAAATTATGCTTCTTCCTTTCTCGTAACACAATAAACACCAATTAATTATTTCCATACGACATTTGTACTATTTGCACGGAAAAAAATCTTTGGTGAAAACAACACAATATTTCATTAACTATCTTCAGACTATACCAAATTGTTAATCCGATCATACTATGGTAAATCCAACTCTTCTGTGGTTAATTCAGTTTTTGTACAGTTGGATTAACTATATTGTATACCTCGATTAACTGCAGTGTTTAGTAAAATGTCCAAATATTTTGTTATATTAACTGCATTTTTGTCCGCGTCCAGTTAAAGTGCATATAAATTTTTTGGGACACCCTGTATATATATATACACACACACACACATATATAATATATATATGTTACAGCCAATGTGTGAAACCACATTTAGGGTAATTTGGTTAAGCGATTAATGACTTCGTGAAGGTTAAGTTAGGGTGGCTAGGTTAACTTAGGTTGGTTAGGTTAGGTTAGTAATGCGTATTACGTACGTTTAAGGGTCATAGGTATTATGCGAAATACCTCAAATTTTTAGGCATTACGTGAAATGACTGGTTTCACACATTGTCTGTAGCACATATATACAGAGTTTAAAATACATATTTTACCCAAAATAAAACTCGAAAGCCTTTTTCATTTTATGGGGAGAAATTTGTATTCAAACGACAATAGGAAGCTTTTATTCAGAATTTTTCTCAATGACGTCTTTGTTTTAGCTCTTTCTTTTAGCATTTCTCGGACGTTCTATCAACACTGTGGAACCCACCGAGAATCCTGAAGGGTTCTCTTAAATCACCCAGAGGGTTTCTTTCCTGAACCATAGAAACTTAGAAAAAGAAAAGAGGGTAAAAGTGGAGTTCTTTCACCCTATTTTCTAAAGATTTATTTCCCTACAGTCTGAAATTAGTTCGGTTTTTCGCTTCTCTTAATTTATTGATGTCTTTCGTGAAGAGGAAAATCGCGCCGTAACTCACCCTTGAAGTGAAAGCTTCAAGTGACACACCTAAGCGACGATAAACTATCGCAACGGAAGTTGAGTCCTGAATTGAGTGCAGTGAATGATAGATGACGTGGTTTGTCATATACAGTATATTCGCAGCTTATCTATCTATCTCTGTGTATATATATATATATATATATATATATATATATATATATACAGTGTGTCCGTAAAGTCATGGTGGGATTTTAAATAGCTATATTATTGCAACGAAACATGATAATGAGATGAAACAATGCCAAATTTAAGAACAACTCTCAAAGTTGTATCTTGTAGTTAGTCTAGGCTAAGCTTAACCTTTATCTCGTAGTTAGTCTAGGCTGTCCACATGCCTATGTTGAACATGAGCGTAATAGCCCGAAAGTTAATGTGTGGTGTGCTCTAGCACGAGATCGAGTGATTGGCCCATTTTTCTTCGCGGAACCCACTGTGACGTCACACAACTACCTCGCTATGTTGGAACATTTTGCAGTACCCCAATTTATTGACAATAATGTCATCTTTCAGCAAGATGGTGCTCCTCCGCACTATGCCAACGTTGTTCGAGAATTCCTTAATGAAAAATTTCAACAGAGATGGATAGGAAGAGGAGGATGGAAGCCATGGCCTCCACGCTCTCCGGACCTGACACCTTTGGACTTTTATTTGTGGGTTACGTCAAGCAAAGCGTGTACAGTGTACCCATTAGGGATATTCATCACTCGCACGAGCGAATCACGGAAGCTATCGCATCCGTCACTCCTGATGTTCTTGGGCGTGTGTGGCTGGAATTGAATCACCGCCTAGATGTCTGCAGGGCTACCAGAGGAGCCCATATCGAACTACGTTAAATAAAGTTATTCTTTTAGAGTTGTTCTTCAATTTGCCTTTTTTTTCATCTCATTATCATGTTTCGTTGCAATAATATAGCTATTTAAAATCCCACCATGACTTTACGGACACACTGTATATATATATATAATTACGTACGTTCCTTTTTCTACCGCGTAATTATGTGAGTGATATAAAGTTATCACGTAACCGCCATCGATAAATAATTAATCGGTCTTGATTGCAGTCTCGTGTTTACAGTTATGAGCAGTGAATCAGATATTCTGCCGGTATACTCGTACATTAGATACGTAATCTCATTTTGTAATAACGTCAGTCAACCGAAAACACTCAAGTGCGAACTGCAGGTGTAATTATATCATGCTAACTCATTCTTCTCTCTCTCTCTCTTTTTACTCTTGAATTCGCTGTAGCAATAACAGGTGATCACACACGAAGCACTTTCAATCTCCATAATAGACAAGTACATGAGGATAGATACAGTGACCTCCCACTGATATTACCCGCCGGAAAGGGATTTTCTCAACTTTCGTGGTAGCACAACACCGCGAAGTATGAACGATTCAATATATTACTTGCTGCATAAACACCTTTCCTGGCGGGAGACCCAAGTTGAAAAGGCGACATTCAAGGAGTTGGTTGGCACATATCCTTGAGAGACATCCAGTTACAGAAAACACGCCCACACCTTTGGCTGCCTTGTTAATATGTCCAAGAATAGAGTAGATAAGTATATAAAAAAATAAAAAATGCCTGACATGCGATTAGATGAGGCAGAGTTGCGTTTCTGTCGTCACGATTTCTTTTTTCTCTTCTTTCTCTTGAGTGGCTGGATGCACGTGACGGGTGAGGGCATGGTGTGGAAAATCTTTAACCTTTACCTCTCTCTTAATTTTTTTGGGAATAGCCTGGGGGCTTTGTTGCCTCGATACCTCGGTAAATAGAGTTGTAAATATTGTGTATAAACTCAAAACCATATGTTCGAGGTTTTTGTGACGATACCAAGTAGCTGATATACGATCAGCACAAATATATTTTTAGTTAATTTATACAACGGTGTTATCTGGTGTACGATTTCTCTGTGCATAGTTCAGTTGTAGGGCTCGTAGCTTATATATTCTCTTTCCTGTAAAATTTCCTTGGCTACTTTTCCAGGGTCACTGTATTTCCTTCAACCCTTTTCCGTACAGAGGGAAGGTGTGGGAAGAGCCTCATGCTTTTCCATCCAGTTTTAGTATTACTGCTAGAATAGTTAAAAAATTAACTAGTTTAATAACAGTAACCTCCCCAAGTGTCTTGAAAGGTCTTTGAGGCTTCCTCTTGTCCTTGTAACTCCTTATAAGTTTCTCTCTCTCTCTCTCTCTCTCTCTCTCTCATGTATTCTTGCTTATTTTCTTCCTCTTTGAACTAGGTCAAATATAGACACAAATATTTAATATGATGCGCTTGAATTGTAAACAAAATAGTAAGAAAAAACGTAAAGTATCACAGGAAGTCTTAAAAATTCCATAATCATTTTAACTGAAATGGATGCAGCTATAAAACCAAGTAATAAATAAATAAAATATTGTTTACATTTATCAGTAAGAACATAACATACGTACATACAGAACGCCACAGGAATAAAATGAGCGCATATAGCCTTTGGGAAAGTGCTCATTTTATTCCTGCAGGACTCTATATACTTAATTATTATTATTTTTTATGCTGGAAAGAGGAGCCAAGGTGAATGCCCGCAAAAGTGCACCCCCCCCCTCTACAGAAGAAGGAAGAAGAAGAAGAGAGAAAATCAAGGTCTGGGGTTTTCGAGATGCCTAGTCACTCTACGTTTGAAAGATTGGAGGTCATAGACAGGGGGAAAGATGGAGTGAGGAAGATTGTTCCACAGTTGACCGGTTGAGTAGATGCAAGATTGAAAATACCGATTAACCCTTGCGTTAGAGAGTTGGACAGAAAATGAATGAGAAAATGTCGAAAGTCTGGTGCTGCCGTGCTCTCCTTAAAGGAGGCATGCAGTTAGAAAGTTCAGAAGAGCAGTGTCCGTTATAATAGCGATAGTAAGGAGAGAGTGAGTGAACATTGCGGTGAAGAGAGGGATTGAAGACAGTGAGTAAGAGGCGGGTAATTGATGAAACGAAAGGCCTTTGATTCCACCCTGTCAAGTACGGCTGTGTCGGTTGAGCCACCCCATACACGAGAAGCATACTCCATACAGGGGCGGACAAGACCCCTGGACAGAGAGAGCAACTGAGCGGGGGTGAAGAAACCTCGGAGCCGGTACAGCACACCCAACCTCTTAGAGAAGAGGAAGCAATGAGTTGCGTGTTGTTGAAGGTAAGGGAAGATGGTGGAAGGGAAGGGAAGGTGTGGAAGACTGGGACGAGTAGACAGATGGAGGAACTGAGTTTTTGAGGCACAAGGTTTTCTCTGCCCCAATCAGATATAGCAGAAAGATCAGAGGTCGGTGTTCCATAGCGTCCTACGTGAATCATGGAGTGATTGTTGAGAGGGACACTTTGGGAAGCGGGTGGAGAAGTGAAGAGTGGAATCATCGGCATACGAGTGAATAGGACGGGAAGTGCGAATTAAAAGATCATTAATAAATAAAAGGAAAAGAGTGGGTGACAGGGCAGAACCCTGAGAAACACCACTGTTGATAGCTTTAGGAGAAGAACAGTGGCCATCTACAACCGCAGCTATGGGCCTTGCTCTCGAGGCCTTTTTAATAAAACACTAACCTCGGCCTCACGAGTTCTGAAAGGACTCGGCCTCGGCTACGAGGCCTTCAGCTTGGACTCGTTTCTTTCACACACACACACACACACACACACACACACACACATATATATATATATATATATATATATATATATATATGGGATGAATTTCACAATTAAACACGTGAAATGAATGAATGATGCAAATCCACAAGGAAAAAGAAAAACGATTCCAAGGCCTTTCATATATTCAGAGCTAAACCTAGTCAGGGAATCATTCCCCGACGAGGTGTAGCTCTGAATACACGAAAGGCATTGGAATCATTTTTCTTTTTCCTTGTGGGTTTGCATCATATATATATATATATATATAATGATGATCCAGTAGGACCCCCCTCCCCCTAATTAAAAAAAAATATTGTGAATTCAAATTACAAATAATACGCAATTTCTTTCTTAAGAATCCGTTTACATATTAAATATTCCTCCATTATTTAAGTATCATCCCTCATTTATGATCGTGGCTATAGGAGTATAAGGGTTGAGAGCTGACGCTCAAGACAGACAGACGGACAGATAGCGGAGAAGAGAGAGATACCAGCGCAGAACTCAGCGCTGAGTCCGAGGAAATAGGCCTACCTGCCAATCAGATTAACTATACTATTTAAATAAAATTAAATGTACATAGCAAATCTACCTAGTTATTTCAACCCTTCACCCTTGAGAAAGGTGGTTTACCATTTGGGTAATACGTCTGGGAAGGTACGAATCTAGAGCCTGGAAGAGAAGGCCACGTACCAATGATAATAAAATTTGTGGTGGGTGAAAACAACCACCCACAACAACTCAGAAAAGACAATTTTTTTTTATATTGAATTTTATATTGAATTTTATATTGAATTTTATACTGAATTTACATTATATATATATATAATATATATATATATATATCTATATATATATATCTATATATATAATATATATTATATATATATATATGGGATTGAATTCAGATGGTCCCCTGAGGTTTTTTTCATGACACGCAGACCGTGCATGGAACAAGGAGCTCTTCTGGAAAATTAAATCCACTAAGTAATGGCAAGTAATGGTCATTTACCGTTACTTATTCGGACTATAGTGGATTTAATTTTCCCAGAAGAGTTTCTTTTCATGCACGTCTGTATATATATATATATATTATAACACGGTGAACCAAAAGTAGGTGGACAGTAGGTTGAATACGGTTTGTGTTATATTATATTATAACTATGGTGTTCATTATAACTATGGTGTTTGTGTTATATTATATTAAATATTATAACTAAATTTATTTAAATTTTATTTTGTATTATAGTATACAAAAAAATTAAATATGTATTCTCAAAATAAACGTTATCATTTACTGTCCACCTACATTTGGTTCACCCTATATATATATATATATTTGCCATTGCCAAATATGGAAGTTTTTATGGAAAACACTATGCTTTCTCTCTTTTTCTTTATCCCTTTTCTCTGTTTTTTCTCTCTCTCTTTTCTTTTATTTCTTCTCTCTGAATAGTTAAATTCCTAAACAGTCAAGCTTACGGATGACCTCAGGAACTGAACACCTTCATTATGTAAAGTGACCGCATTGAGAACTCAATCGAGATGATGGCATGAAAACTTCCCCGAAAACTTTCCCGCGCGTGGGAAAGGGTGTAAACTGTCTTATACAAGCCATTTTGATGGTTGTAAAACATGAAATCCCCCATGTCCGTTTTTCTGTATACACGGCTTTGTAAAGAATTATAATTTATTATTTATAACGCTTTTGCGTTATAATTAAATATATAAAATATTTTCTCAAAAGCTAAAAAAAAAAATGTAATTTTCAATATGAAGTTATATTATACTCGTACAGCGCTAAATTTTATTCTCTTTATAGGGTTTAAATAGTTCTTAACATACAATGGACGTATTTCGTAAGCGTATGTTTATACAGTATTAATTTCTCCTCCTTTATTAGAGGAGATTGTAGACACCAATCGACCAGGGAAGTACTCCGGGAGGGGGAGGGGGGGGGGGACGTTAGACAGAAGATAGGGAGTGCTGGAACTCCTGTTTCTCCTGTCACTATCCTTCTTAGTTGATCTTTTTCCGCGTCGTATCAACCCTGTGAGCAGTCCAGCATGCGCTCAAACACACACTTCTCTCCCTATTCCTCATTACATACACATGTATCTTACACACTACATAATCTTTTCAAAAAAAAAAAAAAAAGCATCAATTTTAAGAGCCCCGGAGTTCCATGGGGATGGGACCATAAATGTCCCCACTTCTGGCTCCCCCCTGCCGATACCGGGAACGCAGACCCAGGTAACGGGGCTGGATCTGCTATCGCCCTTTCGAGACGTTCTGGGCCTCTGCCTGATTCATTTTTCATAAACTTCTGCAACATTCGTGGCCTTCTCTCAAATTTTCAATCCGTTGAACGCCACCTCTCCTCCTCTAAACCTCATCTTCTTTTCCTCACTGAAACTCAGGTGTCTGGGACGACTGACAGCAACCCCTTTTCTGTACCCTCTTACTTTCTCTATACTCAATTTCATTCCAAAGGTGGATGTTGCGTATATGTATGTACGCAATGACCTAACTTGTTCTCGTATTCCCGAACTCGAATCTGCCGAATTTTATACCCTCTGACTACGGATTCATACCAAACTCAAACTAAATACGTCTGCGCTGTTTACCTTTCTCTTAATTCTACTGGCTATCCAAAATTCTTTGACTACCTCACTTCCTTTGCTGAAATCTCCATTTTAGGAGATTTCAATGTTCACTACCACCTTTGGCTTTCCTTCCCTTTCACTAACATCCCTGGTGAACTAGCTTGCAATTTTTTTATCCTAAATGACCTAGAGCAAATTGTATAGCACCCAACTTGTATCTCCGATCGCCTTGAAGATAGGCCCAACATTCTGGATTTATTTCTTACCTCTCATCCTTCTCCTTACTCTGAAACTTTTTTCTCCGTTGGGCTCCTCCGACCACAATATTACATCTGTTTCCTTTCCTATCACTCCAATCCGACCTTTGGATCCTCCAAGAGGAGGCGCCTTTGGCATTTTGGCGCCGCGGATTGGGAGGCCCTTAGGCTCTTCCGGGTGTGCTGAGCGCGTCACGGGGGTGATTCTCTCGGACATGGAGGCGTACATTCCATATTCTATTCCTACCACCAATGCAAAAAAACCTTGGTTTAACTTTACTGGCTCTACTGTTATCTGCAATTCTAGGAAGGCGTACGGTCTTGATGGTGTTTCTCCTGTTGTTCTTAAGAACTGTGCTTCAGTGCTGACACCCTGCTTAGGCAAACTCTTTCGTCTTTGTCTCTCATCTGGTACTTTTCCTTCCTGCTGGAAGTTCGCTTTCATTCAGCCTGTTCCAAAGTAGGGTGACAGCTCTCAACTCTCCAACTATCGTCCAATTGCTTTGATTTCTTGCCTTTCTAAAGTTTTTTAATTTCTCTTTTATAGGAAGATTCTTAAACATCTTTCTTCTCACAATTTTCTCTCAGATCGTCAGTATGGGTTCCTCAAGGGACGCTCTACTGGCGATCTTCTTTCATATCTCTCCGACTCTTGGCCATCCTCCTTTCGGGATTTTGGTGAAACTTTTGCTATTACGCTAGACATTTCGAAAGCTTTTGATGGAGTCTGGCACAAATTTTTAATTTCGAAACCGCCCTCCTTCGATTTCTATCCTTCTATCTGCGCCTTCATCTCTAATTTCCTTTCTGGCCGATTAACCCTTTTTTTGAAGTTATGAGTTGATTGTGATTATATTACCAAATCTAATTACATGTTACGTACGTATATACATTTTGAAATATTTATGAAGATAAAATAACTATCTTAAAACAAAAGAACACCCACATATTTTTAAATTCTCCAATGTTTTATTACATTACCAACTACATTTAAAAATATCCTCTTACACTTACTTCGGTGCTCTTCCAATATGTGCTCTACCTTAAAATTTACATTCCAATACGTGATCTACCTTAGATTAATTATTCGGATTAGCAGCAGGTACGTTAGTTAGCCTTATAAGGCTAACTAACGAAAATATCACGACTTAACCTAACCAATCGTCAAGGGCGTATAGTTGACCTAACGATTGGTTAGGTTAAGTCATGATATTTTCGTTAGTTAGCCTTATAAGGCTAGTTTCACGGTAGAGCACGTATTGGAATATGGTAGATCACAGTTTCGCGGTAGAGCACATATTGGAAGAGCACCCTTACTTCTCCCCCCTACTTCAGAGAGACTCCTCTGACTGTATTGTGCTCCACAATACAATACAGTTGCTTAATCCTTTTGGGGCTAGCCCGAAGTGGGCCATGGAGTCTTCGTTGGGCTGATACCTCCGTAAATAAGGCTGTAAATATTTTGTATAAAATCAAAACATACGTTCGCGGTTTTTGTAACGATACCAAGTAGTTGATGCACGATTAGCACAACTATATTGTTACGTTAGTTTATACAACCATGCTCTCTAGTTTACGAGTTTGTGTATAACTAACGCATAACGTAATTGTCGAGCTAGTTTATATATTATTCTCTTGGATCTTTTCCAAATGGACAATCCCACGGGATTTAACTGAAAATTTGTATACTAGTACATTTTTACATTCTAATAACGAAAATTACATTATTTTCCTGGAGAAATATGCGCAACATACGAAAAAAATTGTATTTATATGCACACTAGTTTGTATGGCGCATGACCGTTATCTAGTTTACACCGCTCATGACGCCCGGATACGAGGTTCCTGTGTGGTCCCCGATTAATTGAATGCCCGGTTAGGCCAATTGAATGGCCGGTTAGGTCAACTGTACGCCCTTGACGATTGGTTAGGTTAAGTAGTGATATTTTCGTTAAAACTAACGAAAATATCATGACAACCTAATTAATCGTCAAGGGCGTACAGTTGACCTAACTTGGCATTCAATTGACCTAACTTGGCATTCAATTGACCTAACTGAGCATTCAATTGACCGGGGTCAACTGAGCATTCAATTGACCGGGGTCAACCCGCAAGTAGATAGATCATAGCATTGCATTATCATATGCTCACACTACAACAATAATATTCAGACTGAACTAGGTTTAAGCAGGCAACAAATAAACATTAACAACAACAACAAAAATTACTGTTTATGCGAGTTCGTATGGAAAAAAAGGTATGCAAATGGAGATTTATTTCTTAAAATATTATTAAATATTGCAAATTTTAATAAATAAAGGATATTATCCGCGTTTTATTTTGTAAAACCTACGCACTACATAACACTACATAATTTAGATAACGGTCATGCGCCATGCAAACTAGTGCGCATATAAATGCAATTTTTTTTAGTATGTTGCACATATTTCTCCAGGAAAATAATGTCATTTTCGTTATTAGAATATAAAAATTTATTAGTATACAAATTTTCAGCTAAATCCCGCGGGGTCGTCCATTTGGAAAAGATTCCTCTTCTTTCCTGTAAAGTTTCCTTACAACTTCTCCAGGGTCAAGGTATTTTCTTCAACCTTTTTCCGTACCCGCCTCTGGCAGGGAGGGAGCGGAGGGTGGAGAGAACCTTATGTATTTCTATCCAGTTTTCTACTACCGCCAGAATAATTTAAAAATGCTCTAGTTTTGTTGCAGAAACGTTCCCAGAGATTATTATAAATAAGCTTCAAATTTTTAAGTTTCCTAAGAAATCTATTAATTTTATCTTCAGTTTTCCTTGTAATAACGTGTAAAGGAGAAGATAACTTACCAAATTTATTAATGTCCGATAAAATGTTCATCATTTTCTGGACATCATCTACCATGTCAAATAAAACTACGCTGCCACCCTTATCGGGCTTCATATATGAGATAAAAGTTGTTTTATTAAAAATACATCATTTTTGAGAAAAATGCGACTAAATATCTTTAGAGGTTTAAAATTCTAAAAATATTTAAAAGACACGGATTGAATGGCTCTCTTAACGTCAGAAAAATCAGAACGAGAAATTTTAAGGATATTTTAAGGAATTTATTAGCTTTCCAGAGAGTAAGAAGTACTTGAAGTAATGTAATTTGTACACAGGGAGACAAATCTGATGAATCTGATAAATCAGTAGTTATCTCGAAGCTTCATAAGAGTAGAGGATAGTTTTACTTGACATGGTAGATTATGTCCAGAAAATGATGAATATTTTATCGGACAATCGTAAACTTGGTAATTTATCTTCTCAATATACGTGTTGTTACAATGAAAACTGATAACAAAATTAATAGAGTTCTCAGGAAACTTAACAATTTAAAGCTTATTGATAATTTCTTCAGTAAGTTACTGGTGTCTGGGTCTAGTTCTGGCATTTTGTATTTCGATGCTGAGAGTCATTTTATTGTATACCTCCAAATGAAACCATTAATTTTTGTCTTGATTCTCTTTTCCGGATAAGCGAGCGTGTTGTTGGCCTCGGCAGAACCCATAAGACCTTACTTAAATTAATTAATTTTTCATTTTTAACAATGAACTATATGAACAATTAGAGGGACTGGGTATGGGTTTACCCCCCGGACTGACTTTTGCCAACTTATTTATGTCATCATGAAAATGTGTAGAGTGACGAGTCTCCCCTTCATTTTCGTCCCTTTTTTTTTATCGTAAATACATATGTTGATGATGCATTCTCGCTCTTTCGTGATAAGTTCCACACGCAAAATTGTTCTTAAATATTTCAACATGAAATATATTAATATTAAGTTCATTATGGAATCTGAGACTGAGAAGTTATCATTTTTGGACGTAACAGTTGAAAGTAAAAGGCTCATAATTCATATCTTCACTTTAATGTAAACCTACATTTTCTAGACTTTGTCTGAGCTGCTTTTGTTTCTGTTTTTAAGTCTAATTTCATTAAAATTCTTTTATCGCGAGCTTATAAAATTTGTTCTACTTTTCATTCACTTCATTTGAAACTTGAATTTCTGAGGGAATTTTTTACTAATAATAATGGTTTCCCGAAGCGGCTTATTCGTCATCGGATAAAAAAAGTTGTTGAATAAAATGTTTTGCATTGAAGTATCGCAAATTACAGTTCCTAAACATAAATTTTATTTTTCGCTTCAGTATTTTGAACCACAAAAGTTAAGCCGTGAGTTGGGTTCACTGCTCGCTAAATTTTATCTCCAAATTAACTTTCAAACCGTGCCTTACACTAATTTCACACTCGGGTCATCGTTTAAATTCGAGGAGAGAATGCCTTTTGGATGCGGTCGTCAGCCGTTTATTTATTTTGTTGCGCGCATGGTAATAGCCAGTGGTGTAGTGCTAAATAAAGAGTGAGGGAACGCATTTTGAAAGTGTTACTCAGATGCGGGGGGGACAATGGCGAGCGCGGCGAGCCCATACAGCTGGGGGTCCGGGGCACTGTAAGCCCCCGGGAAATCTTTTGAAATTTGACCAATTTCAGGGATATTTTGAGGTCATATGCACTGGATATTAGGATATATTCCAAGGTTGAAGATGCAGTATTTCCAGTGTCATTAGATATAGGACATCCAGTACGATCAATAAAAATAGCTAACAACTGGAATGATTAACTAAAAAAAAGGTAACAACTGGTACGCCGTGGTGACTGTTTCACCAATATACGCCGATAATAATAATAACAGTCGAAAATTTCACGGATAATTATTCAATACGGCTCGAACGTTGAACAAAATATATGGCGAATTAACATATTTTAAAGGCAGAGCTTTAATGTAGTAGAAATCCTTACATTTATCTATCGGTTAAATTATAAAATAATCTATCAAACGAATTAAAATGTAATAAATTCGAAAGTTTCTGAATGTCTTTTTTTTTTTATGTCTTAAAGAGTGAAAATATAAATAATGGCGTTTCTTTCTCAAATGCTGGATACTCCCATCCCCACAAGAACAAAACAAATAAGTATTAAATAATCTTTCTTCCGTCATTTGGTCTGAAATTTTGTACGTACGGTATGAATATACTCTACGTAGTTTTTGATTTAATAATAAAAGTCAATAAATAATAAAATAATAACAGTTTTATGGAATCGCTACATTAGAATCGTGTTGCTTTTTCCTTTTTCATTACGTAAAGTTGATGCACGTTCTGGCATTCCAGTCATGATGAAACTTTGCCATTTGTTCTTGAGGACAATCATCGTGGTGTCTACTTTTGTCACCCCCCCCCCCCCCGCACACTGTATATATTGATAAATTATGCCATTCGCAATAAAGAATATTAACCATCTATGTATACTCCGTATGTTTCTATAAAGAACTGAAATGAAGTAAAGTGGATATGTTGCGCCTTCGTCCAGCCTCTTTTACATCGTCAGCGCTTACAAAAGAATCATAAATTCAAATTGAGTGACCGGCTGTCGAAATCAAATAAGAAGTTCAAATATCAAACCTATATATATTATATATATATATACACACACATTTAACTGCAATGACCACGCAGTATATTAATGTATAGAAACGACGTAAGTATAGAGGAGCGTTCTGCACACGAGGAAGAGAAATAACGAACAATGAAAAAATGAGGTGAACCGCCCGGGAATCGAACCCAGGATCTTCCAATTGCCGGTCAGATGCGGCATTAATGGATAGCGCATCTGACCGGCAATCGGAAGATCCTGGGTTCGATTCCCGGGCGGTTCACCTCATTTTCATTTGTTCGTTATTTCTCTTCCTCGTGTGCAGAACGCTCCTCTATACTTACGTCGTTTCTATACATATATATATATATATATATATATATGCATCGGCCCCGGGATGGAGACCCGGTGACGGCAGGCGCGCGCGCAGCAAAACCCTGCTGTTCATCCTTCCACACAATAAAAAAAATTGGTTGGTAGATAAATGGGTACCCTGGGTAGCCTAGTGGTTAAGACGGGGGGTGGTGGGGCGTGGTTCGGATTCCCTGTTAAACTGTAGGTCAAAGGTGGAGTGACAAGCTTGACCTTCGTTAGAATGAACACTTCGGGCCGAAGTTAAACTAAGGTGTGTGTGTGTATATATATATATATATATATATATATTATATATATATATATATATATATATATATAATATATATATTAAAAAAATCGTAAATGGTATCTTGAAATTTTATAATTTTATAATTCTTATGATTCTCAGCCCTTCAGATTCTGTAATTGCTAAATTTAAGATTTTAAAATGATATAATTTTTAATTTAAATTTAAATTTGAATTTTTCAAGTTTTTATAATATAATATAACTTTTAAACTTAAAATTTATAATCCTTATTATAATCTTATAATTTTGCTATTCTCATCATAGTCCTTCAGATTCTATAATCGCCAATTTTAAGATTTTATGATGATATAAATTTTAATTTTTAATTTAATTTTTAACTTTAATTTTTAATAATTCTATAATTTTTTAATTTTCAACTCTGCAGTCTCACCGTGGGTGCATGTATAATATTATGTTCTTACGTTCTTGCTTTACTACAACCGCTTTGTCTATCTATCTATCTATCTATCTATATGTCTGTATTTGTGCTGTATATTTTAATTGTTATTATTTCTTTTACCATGTTACCCTAATCTTCACATCATGATAATCACTTTAAATACTGTACTCTCAATACTGTAAATGAAATTATTGAATCTGAAAACGCAGCCACTCCGACTATATCTCAGTCGACAACTTCTCGAACAAGAAGTACAACAATAGGAACCTGTCTTTCCAAAACTTAAACATTCGCAGTCTCCCAAGCCGCTTTGACGAATTGACAGCTGCTAACCTAATATTAACTGAAACCCGGTTAAATGAAAATAATAGTATCTTTTTTAACATTCCAGGGTACACAAGCTACCATGTTTGTAGGGCTAACAGTAGGGGAGGAGGTGTAAGTATATTTGTAGACTCAAACTCCAAGAGTAAAATTATCGAAGAACTGACAAACATTTAGGCATTCCCGGATGCGGATGTCGAAATCATGCGGATGCGAGTGTGGATGTCACATACATCACTAATATATATATATATATATATATATAATATATATATATATATTAGTAATGTATGTGACGGATGCGTAAAATCTGACATCCGCTATATCACTAATAAAGATATATGTTACAGAAAGATTGTGAAACTAATGATTTCATGAAGTCCCTGAAATTTTCAGTAGGATTGTGAAACTAGTGATTTCACTTTGGGAATTCAGGTTAGGTTAGGTTAGTAACTTCCCTGAGTGAAACTAATTACGCGAAATTACTGAAAATTTCAGGGATTTCAGGTTAGGTTAGGTTAGTAACTTCCTGAAGTCCCTGAGTGAAACAGTAATTACGCGAAATTACTGAAAACTTAAGGGATTTCATGAAATCACTAGTTTCACAATTTTACTGTCACATACTGTATATACTTCAAATCATTACACAAAGCACTTTATGATTTGGTTTACGTATGAGTTCTCCTGTGTCTATTACTGAACAACGTAATTGAAATGAATAATAATGAAATTATCATCTATGAAGCCAAATATTTTTGTAAGAATATTAAATTAACCATTAATCTAGAACGTAATAGGTGTCGTGAACCTCATTCAATTCATTGTTTTATTTATTATTTACTTTACTACTTTCCTCTTATCATTGCTTTTTCTTCTCTTTACACTCGCTTCACTGTACTTTATAACCACGGGCAGACGGGTAGACGTGGCCGCCATTAAAATTTCGAACAAAGCAAAGGGACCGGGGATAATTACACACTATTATTCACTATTTACTGACGTTTTATTTATACCTGAAACAATTGGACAAACGGGGAACACGAGTGCGGACTATCATTAACCTTTAATCGCGGAGAGAGACATAATTTAATATTTTAAATTTATAATAACATAGTAATATGAAAAACATCTAATCGGAGCAATCCCCCGCCCGAGACTGGATTGCCAAAATTGGGCATTTTCACTCAGCCCCCAGCTTCGGCACATTTCGGTGTTATCAATTATATTTTATATTTTTAATTTCAAACAAAACATTATTGAATTCTTATAAACAAAACATTAACTTCTTATTAGACATGATTATCTTATCTTTAATATAAAACCAATATACGACATAGGGACTACGTATAGATTCCAGTACATCACGTGATATGGGTAATAATACATCATTATCAAAATTAAGGAAATAAACCATTTATATTATTTATAGAATTGGTTTGAGTCACGTAATTATTTGTTTTGTCAGCACTATCGCATTTTTACTGTATTTGATTTATTGACTACAAAATAAAATGTACGTTTCAGTTAAGTTAATAAACTCTTAATTAGAATTAATTTTACCTATTTATTATCAATGTTAAAGAATTTTATTCATTTGACTCTTAATGATATCTTCTACCCATCATTTTTCATCTATCCGAATCCATTTGAGCTATCTTCTAATCTTCGGGTATGAATATTTATGTAATAAATGGAAAGTTTAATATATTTCCTGTACTGTACTTAGTCATTTTATAATTATTATAAATATAATAATTAATTAGAATTACAGTCTACACGTTATTTATAAAAAAAAAACATTTAATTTCTAACACTAAACATTTCTTCAACTGGAATGATTTTGTCACCCATTAAATTTCATTTACAAACAAAATGGAAAACGAGGTTATTATTTCCTTATAATCGAAGTGAAGACACCATGGTCGGGGTTCGACTTCCGATTGTGCTGGTAATAATAATAATAATAATAATAATCACTCCAGGAGATACCGCAGTGGTCCGCATTCGTGTGGCCTGATCGCTGTGCCAGTTTGTAGCTCTCCTCATTCATTATTATTATTATTTATCCCTCGAATGTAGGTGGAAGACGAGATGAGAACTCTCTTAACGAGACGCAGTTCCTCCGTGACCCCAAATATAACACGATGGAACCAAGGTCCATGTTTTTGAAGGGTGCTCACTATAATACCAAAGTATCGGTAGCTGAAAAAGATTTGTGTTTAAGCGGTTACTCTTCTATTATTATATATATATCAGGTTGTAACATAAATTCTGCTCAATTAGAAAACGGACGATAGATAACAGAATAACCTGAAGATAATGTGAAATATTTTAGAAATGTTGCAAAATACACGCGGCGACAGGTTCGCACAGGTTTTATCACGATACAGAATGATACAGAATGGCTTAGGCTAGTGTTGGATCAGGCTAATGAATATTTTCTCTGGTGTTTTTCATACAGTTACAACGCCACCCCTACGATATTACAGTAATTGAAAAAACATGGAGCCCACGAAAGAGCATATTCGACATGTGATGCTGTATGAGTCCCATAAAGGATCTAACGCTAGTGAATCCACAAAAAACATTCAAAGAGTTTATGGAAATGATGTTGTGAGCGAATGGATGTGTAGGAGATGGTTTGAGAAGTTCAGAAATGGAGACTTCAGTCTGAAAGATTATCAACGAACAGGACGATCAAATGAGTTAAATGAAGAGTTGCTGAAGCAACAGTGGAGGAAAACCCAACGGTAACTGGAAGAGAACTTGGCCTGCAACTCGGCGTTAGCCATATGACCATTCATCGTCATTTAAAGCTGTTAAGAAAGTATGAAGGTTCGAAAATGGGTTCCACATGATTTGTCACAAGCGAATCTTCAACAGCGAATCGATATTTGCACAATGCACATCACTGCATTCTCGCAACTGCAGGCACCGTTTTTGAATCGATTGAAGATGGCATTACAAAAAAAACGTTCTGCATTAATTAATCGTAGAGGTGTTCTATTCCACCAGGATAACGCGCTCCCTCACACTACTCGAATCACCACTGCCCAATTGGAGGCATTTGGTTGGGAAAAAATGCCTCATCACCTTATTCTCCGGATATCGCACCTTCAGTCAGACTACCATTTATTCAGAAGTCTGCAACACTACCTATTTGGACAAAAGTTGCAATCCAGGAAGCTTTCGAAAACGGAGTTTTTTTTAACTCGAACCAGGGATTTCTTCGAATGTGGCATAAAAAAACTTTTCTACGGGTCGGAGGAGGTTATAGAAAAAAGGGGAATTATATTGATGATTAATTTGTCATTATGTCATTTAATTTTTGTTGTGAATAAACTCAAATTCGATCAAATTTGTCCTTATAAGTCATTTAATTTTTGTTCTGAATGAACTAAAATCGAGCCTAATATATGTTACAACCTTATATATATATATATTTGTTATGTGAGTAATGTCAAACGAGAATCCTTATATACAAGTATATGTGTAACTCAAAGATACTGATATTATATATATATATATTATATAATTATATATATATATATATATATATAAATATATAATTGTTTTTGAACTGCGTAGTAAAGACCCATTCATCGAAATGTATTCTTTGAAACCTTGAATTGAAGACATCTCCGTCGTGTCGTCTCCGATACCCTTCTCTAATAACACAAGATGTATCGATCTCAAGAATACAATTCGTTCTAATGCAATTGGCAACAAGAAGCAAAAGATGAAGAAGTTACAGAGTTACAGGCTAACAAAGACCTAAAGATTCACTCTAGGTTAGCATAAGAGAGGAGAGAGAGAGAGAGAGAGAGAGAGAGAGAGAGAAGAGAGAGAGAGGAGAGGAAGAGAGAGAGAGAGAGAGAGAGAGAGAGAAGAGAGAGAGAGAGAGAGAGAGAGAGAGAGAGAGAGAGAGTTACAAGGAAAAGAAGTACCTCAAAAGGCCTTGCAGCCCATACCGAGGAGAGAGAGAGAGAGAGAGAGTTACAAGGAGTTACAAGGAAAGAGTACCTCAAAAGGCCTTGCGGCCCATACCGAGGAGGTACCAATGGCAACGGGTGCCAGGGAAAATTTTCTACACCCTCAAATAGTGTGCCAAGATTTGGTCTAACCTTTTCTTGAAGTGATCCACAGAGGAACTGTTCACAACTTCTGAAGTAACCTGTTCCACGTGTCACAGATCCTATACATAAAGTATTCCCACACACACCTAGTCCTAAACCTTTTCAATCCACTTCCAACCACTGTTGCGAGTTGGGTTATCATTTAAACTAAACATGCTTCTAAAATCGACATCGTTGAACCCGCGTAAGAGCTTGAAACCTCGATCAGTGACCGCGCAGCCTCCGAGTTTCAGCGAAAACAAGTTCAGGGCGCGTAACCGTCGATTGTAGCCCATATGCCTAACGGAAGGGATTAACTTTGTGGCCCTCGCCTGCACTCGCTCCAGCCTCTCACTATCTTTCCTGAGAGTGGGCGACCAGAACTGAACAGCATACTCCAGGTGCGGCCGAACCAGGGAATTGTACAGAGAGAGCACAATCTCCTTGTTCCGAAACTGAAATTGTCTCCTGATATAACCCAACAGCTTCTGGGCTTTCTTTTCCACCTCTACGCACTGTTTGGTAAACTTAAGGTCGCTGCTAATTAGCACACCCAAGTCCTTTTCCAAATCAGTCACCTCGATATTACTCTCCAACATCGAGTAGTCCGACTTGGGATTGCCGTAGCCAATGTGCATCACCTTGCATTTACCCAAGTTAAACGGCATTTGCCATTTTTCGGACAACTATCCTATCCTACCTAGGTTCGCACGCAGTTTCTCGATCGCCTCCGGCGTCCCAACATTGGCCCCAAGCTTCGTGTCATTAGCGAATTTGGCGATCCGACTTACGATGCCACCGTCTATATCATTTATGTAAATGATAAACAACAGCGGCCCCAAAACGGAACCCTGAGGAACCCCGCTAGTGACCGAGGCCCAACCCGAACTAGCCCCTTTAATTACAACCCTCTGCCGCCTATTCTTCAGCCAGTTTTCAATCCACCTACCTACTTCCCCACCGATACCCAGCGCGCGCACTTTCGCCATTAGCCGGCAGTGAGGTACCTTATCAAAGGCTTTCTGAAAGTCGAGATAAAGTATATCAATCGCCCTACTCTTATCATACTCACTCAACATGACGTGGAAAAACTCGAGCAAGTTGGTGAGACAGGACCTATGCCGTCTAAATCCATGTTGGGAGTCCCCAGCTTTTAGGAATCCAAATGTTCAACGATCCTATCCGCTATTATCCTCTCTAATAATTTACCTACAACTGAAGTGAGACTAATGGGACGATAGTTCCCTGGACTTTCGTGATCCCCTTTCTTAAAGATAGGAGTCACGTTGGCTTCCCTCCAGTCACCAGGCACCTGGCCCGTCTCCAACGATTTGTTGAAGACTGTAGCCGGGTGGGGCCACCTGGTCGCGCAACTCCCGCAACACTCTGGGGAGAAACTGGTCTGGCCCAGGAGCCTTAAACGCGCTCAGTTTGTCTATTCTATCGGCAACGACTGTCGCGGTACATCGAACACTATCCAGGCCAGCACCTTCGTGCCTGACGTCTGGCTCGGGGATGATGCGGGTGTCCTCCCTGGTGAACACTCCGCAAAGTACTCATTAAACACATTAGCGATGTCCGCGTAGGTCCGCAGAACGCCGCTTCTAATGGGCTTTCTACTATTAACATAACTGAAGAACTTCTTAGGGTTCCCCTTGCAGAGGTTTGCCACCAGAGAGAGAGAGAGAGAGAGAGAGAGAGAGAGAGAGAGAGAGAGAGAGAGAGAGAGAGAGAGAGAGAGAGAGAGAGAGAGAGAGAGAGAGAGAGAGTTACAAGGAAAAGAAGTACCTCAAAAGGCCTTGCGGCCCATACCGAGGAGGTACCAATGGCAACGGGTGCCAGGAAAAAATTTTGAGAGAGAGGAGAGAGAGAGAGAGAGAGAGAGAGAACTCTAAAACAGGAAGTAGTTGAAAGAAACTCGTACAAAAAACTATAAAAAAAATGAGTATCTATGTGGATGAGGGGAGAAATGAATGAACAGGTGGATATGACTGGTGAATGAGATGTAAGATAACGTGAAAATTGGTGTAAGAAATGGGTGGAATAAGATGAAAAGATTATGAAAACAAAATACACCTTCACAGACGATATGAAAAGAAGAAAAGACGAATCATAATTAAAAGTTATTGAAAAGAAAAGAAAAAAATAAAGTCAAATAAAGATCATAATGTCACCTATTCATATGAGAGATAGAGAGTGTGTGTGTGTGTGTGGTGTGTGTTGGTGTGTGTGTGTGTGTGTGTGTGTGTGTGTGTGAGAGAGAGAGAAGAGAGAGAGAGGGAAAGCGGAAATGTTTAGAGAAGTGAAAATGCAATGTTTCAAAAAGGATTGCATCGTCAGATACAGAACCTGATATAGCCGAACGTGGTTCATGGGCGAGGTTGGAATACAGATGATGAAAAAGAAAGTTTAATGTTTACATGAAATAGGTTGTTGGAAATGAAACGTGAGCTGTCAATAAGTAAAGAGGAAACAGAAATGGTATGCAGAACATGTGTGTGTGTGTGTGTGTGTGTGTATGTGTATATATATATATATTCAGTAAAGTATACAAAAGATATAGTTCAGGAATTTAAAGTAAGATGAAGGGCAACAAGCCTGACGTTTGTGAAATGATGAGGGGTTTACTCTCACTCACCGTCATTCCCATTTGATTCCGCGCCCAAGAATGGGAAAGTGCGAAAGTGGGAATCTCAACGAGACATTTTCAAATCGGTCTATTCCCAATTCCCTATTCATTCTCATTCTCATCCACGGCCTTTCCCACTTTGGTTTGGGTTAGGTTACGATTAGTTAAGTTAGGTCATGATTGGTTAGGATACGATAAATTAAAGTTTGATTGGTTAAAATAGGTTAGGAAATATTAAACATTTCCACTCAGCGCCGTTTGCCGCGAGTGTGAATGTAGTGACATTGTTTCCCAAATCAAGAAACGCTTTTCTCAAATGTGGACGTTTCCGCTTTTGTACATTCTCACTTGTGGACCACGAATGCGAATGGGAATACCATTGAGTGGACAGTAATCAAATGAGGAATCATCGCACGGAACATCTGAAAGGTTGAAAGGTAACAAATAAAATGAATAAAGTATTAATAAAAAATAAAATTTCTACTTCTTAAAATGAATTTTTTTAAACATTTCCTGAATTAAATCAAAATGACACAAAGTTGTATTTTGGTGAAAAACTGATTATTCCCACTTGAAATGCAGCAGAAAGTGGAGATTTCTGTTCATCTAATCCTTGATCAAACGGATTAACTCTCAATGAAGTTTTCCTACGTTCTGGATTAATGTTGAGAAATTGTGTTTATGCTAATTTTCGTAACGCTAATTATGTTTGCTTTTACGCGTATATTTCCTAACACCGTTTGTGTAGCGAAATTGTGGGTTGTAGAACGCCATTTTGATTAACTGATCATCACTGAATTGATCCCTCGCTACTCAATGTTATTCTTATTCCTCGTCGTCCGTGAATGAATGAGAAGTCAGCGAGGGAGAATCTCAAACGAGGCAGTTTTCAAATCGATTTATTCTTGTTGTAGGATTTCTCACTTTAAATTTTATTTTTTCAAAGGAAACACTCCTCTGCCCCACAATTGCGTCACAGTCTCTTTTCACCCTTCCCAAAATCTGGAAGCTCTTTTTCTGAATCTATGTAGATTTCCCACTTTGAGCATTCTCATTTGCAGACTGCAGATGAAAATGGGAATGAGATTGAGCGGGGAGTAATCCTTCCTGTTACTCCAGCAAGGAGTAACTCGCATTTTCGGTGCTGCATTTTTTATATCATTAATGGCGTTATGTACTTTATTAAATTAATATGTAACTTTATATAATATTGAGAACATCTTCTATTTTAATATGTTCATATTGGTTTTTCATCATCTTTTAAAATAAATAAAAATATAGCGCTTGGAAAAGATGTTACTGCCTGTGAAAGGGGCTTGATAGGAGGGGCCTGTTTGGTTGGTGTTTCAGTTATAAAAGACACATAATTGCTCCTGTATCTCGAGGAACAGTCCTCAAGGTTATGAATACATGCAAAAATAATAAAAAAAGAACATCAACTAAGGAATATAGTGAGCGTAAAGTAACACTGACAGAATGCGACAGAAGAACTTCATATGATAATTATGAGCTGTGAAGAATCACTCAAAGACTGTTGCATGAAAACTTTTTTGTTCAAAATTTAACAATAGTCCACAAAGATCAGTGTCAGTCATAACTATGTTATGGGAACTTTAGTAAAGCCTATTTTAACACCAACCAGTACCAAAGTTTTAATGAATTTGGAGTTGGGGAGAATAATGGGAACAATTCTGTACTTATGTGTAGTAGTTTTTTTTAATTTCTTTCCCTGTATTCATAACTATGGGACTGTTCCTCAAGGTGCAGGGACAATCACGCGACTTTTAATATTGAGACACGAAGCAAACGGGCTCCTACTATCATACCCCTTTCCCAGTCAGTAACATTTTTTCCAAGTGCCATATTTTTATTTATTCTACAAGAACATGAAAAACCAATATGAACATATTAAAATAGAAGATGTTCTCAATATTATATGCAGTTACATATTAATTTAGTAAAGTACATAATGCCATTAATGATACCAGAAAATATAGCATCGAAAATGCGAGTGTTTCCATTATTCCGTCCAACCCCTGTATATATTCTGTAAGAAAATTACACCATATGTCAAACCTACAAAGTAACCGCTCAGTGGAAAAGACGAAAGGAACTACGGGTTCTTCCTCGCGTTAGGTTGTAAACAGGAAAGTTCCTCAAACATTAACTTCAAGTACATATGTTAATTTTTTTCGACTTTAACGTTCTAAGCAATAAATGGCTTCTAACAATGACTCAAAAGATTCTCCTTTTTATATAGCTTTAAGAGCGAGTAAGCTCCCTGTTAGTGTCTAGGCGGTCCCCAATTTGGAATCTAAGTCTGAGAGAAAACTTTCCTTAACATATTTTGACATTTTTTTCATGACATAAGGAACTTTACTGCTTACAGTGTACAATCCTTGTCACGAATCCTATAATGAACACGTTCAATTGGGACACCTGATCGCCATTTGAATCAATAAAGACCTTCCACATATGTAGTAAAATTTTTACCATGCCATGAAATAAAAACTAATATCCTCTATTCTAAGCCATGTTTCACTTCATCTTGAGACTCGTGAGAAAGTTATTGTATATATTTGGTTGTGTTTTCTATTTTACATATACTTTGATTGTATGTTGTGTGCCGTAATAAAATTTACTTGTTAGAAGAGTGCTCATTTTATTGTGGCAGGTCATATATATATATATATATATATATATATATAATAATATATATATATATATATTAATATATATATATATGACAGGAAATATGTATATGTATATGTATTATATGTATATATGTATGTATACACAGTATATATAATTATTTATATATATATTTATATATATATATATATATAATATATATATATATATTAAATTGCATGAAGGCTTCAAATGGCGGTGCAGGATCGACCTACGGTTGACTACTCTGGTGCAGCAACATCCCGCCTTATTTGCAGAATTTGGTGGACGTTTCCACTTTTTTCCTGCCCTCATAGCCAGCCACGCATACCTGGTTAGGGATGTGCACAGAAACCTGTTCAATTGGTTCTTGAAATTATTCAGGTTGGTGTGCCGGAGGTTCCTCAGTTCTTTTGGCAGCACTTGAAGAGTTTTGGGCCTCGCATTCCGAGGGTATTTTCCATCTTCGTTTTCATGGTCTCCTGCCCCACCGCAGCTGGGACAGTGTAGAATTTACATCTTCTCTTATTCCAGTGTGTTTCTGTTTCTTTCTAAAATCTGGGACACATTCCTCGATTATTTTCCATATGTTTGTCGTTGAGACCAGCAGTATTCAATTTTCGTTTCCTCTGTCTTAGACGTAGAAGTCCTTGTATGGCCTCTATGTTTACAATGTTTAGTTGTCTGTTTGGTCTTGTGAGTACTGAGTAATACTCAGTTATTGGTAGGAATAAATTCCCTCCCTCCCTCTTTGACTAAAGAGCTTATTTTTTAATATATATATATTACAAAAATAAGCTCTTTAGTAAAATATAGTCTTCTTCATTTGTACTTTACATTTGCCGATTTAATGTATGCAGCAAATTTATGTAAATTTATGTAGGTAAATTGAACATTAAACGAACGAATATAATATATAATATATTATATATATATATATATATATATATAATATATATATACACTTCAGTGTCTGATATCGGTTTTAACTTACGCTGCCGATTACTTCCCAGTATTGGCGCCATTCCCATTCACTGTCCGTAAATGGGAATATTTGAAGTGTGAATTTGGGAAAAAGTAAAAACAGAATACAATTCCATACTGTACAACCAAATGGTACTTTCTGTGAAAACTTAAAGTGGGGAATCCCTCAGTGAGAATTTCTCCTTTGAGATTCCCACTTTACGGACTTCTCATTCTTGAACGAAGACTGAAGTGGATATGACCGAAATTGGAAAGTAAATATGGTAAAAGGTGAATTTCAGTAATGGGTGCGCAATTATTGTTGCAGACTTAAGAAATCACTCAATGAATGTCGGGTCAACATTCGAAACGCATGCCCATATTATTTGCTACATTTAGAAAACCCTTGTTTAAATGTGGGTAGCAAAAGGAATTCGTTTATTCCTTAATAGTTATTTTCCATACCCATGTGGGTGGGTTTCTTCGACAGACCTGAAATGATTGGACCGATTACTGTTCATTCAGTGGCATTCCCATTTGCCTTCGTGATCCACAAGTGAGAATTTACAAAAGTGAAAAAATCCACACTTTAGAAACCACTCAGAGCCAAACCTAACATGAGCCTAACCACTCAGACCCTAACATCGTATTTATTTTTTATTAATACTTCATTCATTTTATTTGTTCCTTTTCAACCTTTCAGATGTTCCGTGCGATGATTCCTCATTTGATTACTGTCCACTCAATGGTATTCCCATTCGCATTCGTGGTCCACAAGTGAGAATGTACAAAAGCGGAAACGTCCACATTTGAGAAAAGCGTTTCTTGATTTGGGAAACAATGTCACTACATTCACACTCGCGGCAAACGGCGCTGAGTGGAAATGTTTAATATTTCCTAACCTATTTTAACCAATCAAACTTTAATTTATCGTATCCTAACCAATCATGACCTAACTTAACCAATCGTAACCTAACCCACACCTAAGTGGGAAAGGCCGTGGATGAGAATGAATAGGGAATTTGGAATAGACCGATTTGAAAATGCCTCGTTGAGATTCCCACTTTCGCACTTTCCTATTCTTGGGCGCCGAATCAAATGGGAATGACGGTGAGTGAGAGTAACCTACTGGGTCTACACTCGCCTCGCCCCTTTTTAAATTTTGAGCAGAAGTTTACGCCGACTAGTACGTCCATGTTATATGTCACTAGTTCGTGAATAACGTCGAGATGTTCGTTGTAACATATTGACTATCAACTCTGTCTGCAATCCTTGTGCGTGAATTGTAATTTCGGAAGAAAGTTTATATAGAAACAAAATTTCTACAAAAAATTACTAATTAGTAATTACTTTTGTCTTTGCAAATTTTATTACTGTCACCATAAAGAATAAAGTATCCAAAGAAAACAATGTTGCCAGTTGGTAATTTTTTATGGTTTTATACATTTTGTTTCTAGGCTGTACTCGTTCTGTGACCATTGATGACGTTCTAGTCGATGGTTATAGTTTCGTTTAGTTGACTAACAAAAATTTGTGAGCAAATTCTCATTTTATCGACGGAAAATTACATCGACAAATCTATTTAGTCATTAGCCTAACCTAACCTAACCTAAATTAATTTAATGTAACCATAAAAAATTGTTGAAAACTTTCCTTTATTGATAAAATGTCTAAATATTAAATTTTCTGACAGTTACGAACTCTCCCATTCCCCAAAACACGATCTTGAGTACCTCTCCCCACTTAATGTCATTCTATTTCATTCCTTGCCCAAGTATTAGGAATCCGCAAGTGAGAATCTCAACGGGGAAAATTTGGATCTTTTTCGTTCTACCCCAGCAACAATTTCTAGTGTAGTTTTACTTGCTGAATTCAATAATATATATTTTATTTTGGAGAAAGTATTCGTGCTTTAATTAGTTATGGTTATAATTATTAATTTTTTTCTCTCTTTTGTAGATATTGTTATGGATGATAAATGGAATTTCATAAACATAGTTAAGGAAATAACGTTCTACCCCCAGTCTTCTTTAGTTAACCTTATAAGGCTAACTAACGAAAATATCACGACCTAACCTAACCAATCGTCAAGGGCGTACAGTTGATTTACCTAACAAAGGAACAAGAGACATTGGGAAACATCTAGAAATATGATAGATTCTTATTTATGTGAATTTATGTGGAGGAGAAGACAAAAAGGAAAGGACATTTTTATTGAAATCTTAAATGCAATCTCTACTTTTAAATAAAATAAATGGAGTATAACTCTTTTGTTATTAATTTCTCCAAAATAAGATATATATTATTGAATTCAGCGAGTAAAACTACAGTAGAAAATAATATATAATTTCATTTTTTGTTGCTGGGGTAGAACGGAAAAGAGCCGAAAATTCTCCTATCGATCTATTCTCATTTCCATTGCACGATTACTCACTTTAAGTTAGATTTTTTATAGAAAATACCCTTTCAAGTACACGATTATATTACGATGTCTTTTTGCCTTTTCACAAACATTAAACTCATTTCTCAAATCCCTGACTTCCTGTTTTCATCATTCCTACTCGCGTACATCGGATGGGAGTGGGAATGCCATTGAGTGAGAAGTAATCAATTTTTGAGTTGTCTTTCCTCACACTGACCAGCGTTTATAATTGTCTAAATTGCGCGATTTCGCGATATGAAGAGCATCAACGGTACGAGATCTTTCATTATATGTGTATATATGATACTTTCGAAACACAATATTTTTTATTCATAGGTTATTTTTTATGGGTATTCATTAGACTGTGAGCGCATGACTCTCTCTCTCTCTTTATATATATATATATATATATATATATATATATATATATATATATATATTAAAAACTACAATTGAAAATGGGCATAAAGTTATGGAAAATTATGGTTGGATTTAAGATTCAGAATACATTCATGGTTGACATTTGTTGTTAAAGTTAACGAGATTCAGTTACTTATTAACGAGCCAGCGCCTGTAGCTCAGTAGTCAACACTATTTTTTTGTAAGCGAAGTGAAAACACTGAGGTCGGGGGTTCGAATCCCGGTGCAGCTAGTTAATAATAATTTGGGAGTGGGCCGCATTAATTGGCCTGAGCGCCGTGCCAGTTTGTGGCCCACGCGATTGAATTATTATTACTCGTTAAGTAACATTGTTAACATCGTTAATTAACATTATTAACAATAAGAGTAAACCTTTGGATATAACCGTTTATGTTTACGAGAAGTTATGGTTATGATTTGGTTCGTTATTTCTCGAGTAAAATTTTTAATGTTAATAAATTCCAAAAGTGAATAAATTCCTATTAATTTCTTTATGTTCCTGTAAATTCCTTTAGATACTGATTGCTTGGAAGTCACGTTTGTGTTTAGAGGTTCGGAGGTATTATTGGTTTGGAGCTCGATTGAAAGTCGGTATTATATGTTTGCTTGTATTTATTTACAACTTCGCTAATTGGATACCCTCTTTTCGATCAAAGAAGGATTGGGAGCGAGTGTAGGCCGCGGAATGAATGAAAAGGAAATGAAGGGATTAAAACGATGAATGAATGAGTAAATAAATGAAAGCCCGAGAGAGAATGAATGAAGGAAATGAATAATGAGTGAGAAAATGAAAAGGGGGTAAATAAGTCCAGCCTCCATTTGTGATCGAGTAAAGGCGATGCTGAAAATAGATTGAGAAGAGAGGGGAGAGATATCGAACAGTTATATGAATCTTGGTACGGGTTACCCGCAAAGAAGAAGGCGGAAAAGGTATTTAACAGTTGGTGAGTCTGAAAGAAAGTATACATTAAATGAAGAGAACAGGAAGCACCCTTAAATAAAGTATAGAATATTATTATAATGATGTTTAGGCCTGTTTAACCTCTTCAATCTGAGGTCATATGAGGGAGGGTATCTTACAGCTTTACGCGAGACCCGAACCATTAGCTTGCCAAAGAAGACTACGAGAACTACTTTAATGACTGAAATCTGAGGTCCGGGCTGGGAGTCAAACCCAGGATCTTCAGATTAAAAATTTGGCACTTTACCACAAGCCTACAGCTGACGGGTACGAGAAATACATACCCGCCACATACGTATGGGGGGGCGGGAGACCACCTACAGTGTTACAAATTATATTTAAGACATTGAAATCAAGGTGTTAAATACATAATTACTTTCAGACACTTTAACCAGCGTCCGTAGTTCAGAGGGTGACACCGTTTCCCTCTAACCGAAGTGGAGATACGAGGTCGGGGTTTGAACCCCGATGCTGCTGGTTATAATGATAGAAGAATTAGCGCAATGGGCTGCATTCATCTGGCTTGAACGCTGTGCAAGTATCTGTCCCTCCTGACTAGGGTTTCTCGTTTTCAGAGGTTTTTCACTATCCCGGTTTTCCGGGACAAAATCGGCCATCGTCCGGGGATCCTGGGATTTCCTTGTTTGTAAAAAATAATGATAATGAAGTCTTAAAATGTCTAAGCATTAGATAAATCTAGATTAGTTACTTAATATTAAATATAAATATATAAATATTTTAATACATTAATGATAAATATAATGAAGGATAGAGCCTAGGCTGAGTTTCAAACACTGCAGAAACATAAATACAATATAATTATAGCCTTGACGGCTATGCCTACAATGCTAATTTGCAGCTTTGCACTTCACAAAAAATAAATTATATTATACAGGGTGTCCCATAAGTCCGGCATCATAGGAGAAATTCATATTTTTCTATTTCTACAAACCATAATTCATATTTTTCTTATGCTCGGGATGCCAATTTCCCGTCCACCATTCTGTTCAGTGACGAGGCTGTTTTTTATGGAAATGGTGAGGTAAATCGACAGAACACCCGCTACTGGTCTCAAAACAACCCTCACTGGTATACCTCTTCAAAGGAACAAGGTGCATCTCGGGTGATGGTATGGTGTGGCATTTGGAAGGATCGCATCATAGGCCCCCTCTTTTTCGATGAACATGTCACTGGAGGCACCTACCTACGTATGCTCAAGGAAGAAGCATTTCCCATTGTCTTGAACGAAGAAGGAAATTTCCCAACATGGTTCCAGCAAGACGGCGCTCCTGCACATTACAGCACCCAAGTAAGGGAATACCTGTACCAACAATTCCCTGGTCATTGGATAGGACGTCGAGGGCCTGTGGAATGGCCAGCTAGAAGCCCGGATCTCACGCCACTAGATTTTTATCTCTGGGGCCACTTGAAAGCGCTGGTATACGCAGAGAAAATTAGGAGTGTTAAACATTTGCGGCAGCGCATTATTGGGGCATGTAACACCATTACTCCTGACATCATTCATCGTGTGCTTGCTGACTGGGTATCACGTCTGAATTTGTGTATTGAAAACAATGGTGGACATATTGAGCACGTTCTGTAAATAAAAGCTTTTGTTTTGCCTTTTTTAATTATTTTTCCTATGATGCCGGACTTATGGGACACCCTGTAGTGTAATTTATACGAAAACAACCCCTTTTATATAGTTCTAGCTAATTTTTAGTAAAAAAAAAAAAAACAGCAAAAGGTGTGTCACTGAATTGAAAATAATAACCGAAATTAAAATCCACTAAAACAAAATGTTCGATTCAGGGAAATCAAATTACTGGCTTTAAGTCCGAGTCGATCATCAAACATACCAGTCATATTACATATGCACAACATCATACAGGGCATATTATAGGCACTATTCGAGTTGTACAACGCAACTTGATTCGTGCTATTATAAATTTGTCATCATAGTTTTTACGTTTGTATTTTGTAGATAATATAGTAAATTGACTTAAACTATTGAAATAACGATTTTAGAATACGTTGTAAAACCCGGGAAATCCCGGGATTTGCCGTGCTTGTCCGGGATTTAAGGTTATCATTTTCCTTTCCACCCGCGATCCCGATTGAGAAACCCTACTCCTGACTGATATAATATAATTTAATTAGTCAGACACCCTTTCTTTCGAAATATTTCAGAGGATTATTTTATGGCTTCATATTTAAATCCAAAGATTTGTTTTTTCATTTCACCTAAAGAGAAATATTTTAAAATTGGAGGAGTTTATTAAATCGTATTTTTAGTTTCACTCATTCGTTAAAATTTATGCAAATTGCAACTTTTATTCTGTTAACATATATATTTAATTCAAATAAAATTGCGAATGTTAAAATTATTTATTTTGTTCCAATTAAAACTTGGGGATTTCAAACAATTTGCTGCTGGATTAAAAAAGATAATAACACTGGTCAACAAAAAAAATCTTTTTTCGTGTCCCAAGAATGAAAATACCTTATTCTTATAGTATTTTCTGTGCTGAATCCAAATAAGTTTGTAAAATTTCTCGTTCAGGTCTGTTTTTGTGTGACATGCAATTTAATTTTTAAAAACCCATATAGTTACATACTTATTAAAATATGATCGAAAAGACATACCTGTAGTTTAAAAAGTAGCTTGTTTTGATTTTCTGCTGTGCTTTGCCTCAGACATGTCTCTCTTAAGTCCAGCAATAGTCAGCCAGCATACTGGGGCTCCATTTGCCTTGGTAACGGTTTTCCATGGCAGAAATATCCTGATGAAAACGCTCACCATGTTCGTCGCTTACCGCACCCAGGTTTTCCGGAAAAAAGTCCAAGTGAGAGTCCAAGAAATGAACCTTTAATGACATATTGCACCCCATTGCTTGGTAAGACTTAAGAAGATCTCCTACTGTTTCAGGATAGTTTTCGGCCTTGTGATTTCCCAAAAATTTGTGCAGACACTTTTGAAACTCTGCCACGCAGCTTTCTCAACTTCATTCAACTCTCCTTCAAATCTCTCATCTCTTAACAATTCTCTGATCTGAGGGCCTACAAAAATGCCTTCTTTAATCTTGGCATCACTGATCCGGGGAAACTTATTTCTCAAGTATGTGAATCCTGTTTGCGCTTTATCTATCGCTTTAACAAAGTTTTTCATAAGTCCAAGCTTGATATGCAAAGGAGGAAGGTACACTTTCTCAGGGTCATCAAGTGAACTATTCACAACATTTTTCTTGCCTGGAACAAGTGAGGTGCGTTTTGGCCAATCCTTTTTAACGTAGTGGTTTTGCTTGTCCCTACTGTCCCACTCACATAAAAAACAACAGTACTTGGTGTAACCTAGCTGCAACCCTAGCAAAAGTGCAATGACCTTCAGATCTCCACAGATATTCCACTTATATTTCTGATACTGAAACTTTTCTAAAAGCAACTTCATGTTGTCGTATGACTCTTTCATGTTTGCAGCATGTGCAATAGGTACAGAAGGAAATTTATTTCCGTTGTGAAGAAGGACTGCTTTCAAGCTGACTTTTGAGGAGTCAATGAACAATCGCCACTCATCCACGTTATGTTCATGACCAAGAGCCCCCATGACTGAATTAACATCTTTACAAAACACAAGTCCATCTTCATGGGAGAACCATTCTTTGAATTCATCATGGCGGCTGCGGAAAAAACAAACTTTAGTGTCACGTTGCAGTAGATTCCAACCCTTTAATCTTGAACCTAAAAGTTCAGCATGCTTCTTAGATAATTTCAAATCACGACTAGGTCATTTAGATCTCCTTGTGACAGTAAATGTGGTTCATTGGAGGAACAGGTAGCCTGGAATGTTGGATCAGAAATGTCTTCATCTTTTTCCTCGTGATATGCTACAGCTACGTTTGATTCCTCATCACTTAAACTTACATGTTCAGGAGGATTTGGAACTGGAAGTTGAGCACTGTGGGGAACTGGTCTCATTGCAGACGGTAGATTAGGGTATTTCATAAGGCTCTTTGTTTTTGAAGTGATCCCCTTTGTATTTACCAGGCAGAAATAGCAGTCTGTTGTGTGATCTTTGGGTTCCCTCCAAATCATTGGAATAGCAAATGGCATGTGACGTGAACCGTTTAGCCATCCTGTAAGTAGTCTTACACATGTCACACAACAAATGTGAGGGGCCCAACTCTTGTCCTGATCGCCTACTTTACATCCGAAATAAAGTTCATAGCATTTTTTTACTAATGGTGTAAAGTTACGTTTCTGGGATTTTAAAGTTAGATCACCACATACATAACAAAAGGAATTAGGATGATTCAGACAGTTCCGCGGCATTACAAAACATCTGTATGAATACAACACTGGTGTAAAATTAACAAGAAGCAACAGACACTAGCTGTTAATACTGTGACATTTACAAGCAGACTGACTTGGAGCTGCTCTACACACAGAAACTAGGCTCATGTCTGAACAGGTACAAACATGTTTCAACCTGCACAGTCTGCTGCTCCGACCAAATTTATCCTGCCAGCATTATCAGAACTTTCCTCCCAAAGGAATAAATTGTACTAATTTTACAGAAAAATTAATACAACATATATATTAATATTAATATATTTTATTATAGTTATATTAATTAATATAATATATTATTATATTTATTATTTTTATAATGTTTTATATTATAATATTGTTATATACTTAATTATATCTAATGTGTTATTATTTTTTTATCCGGTGATCATGCTAAATGAGGAAAAATGAACATAGCGTCACAAGTAAACTAAGCCTGATAGAAAAAATCTGATTTCATATTTAGATTCAGCATGAAAAAGTACACTTAGAACACCCATCAAAACCCTTGTGACAAAATTGTTGTTGACCAGTGATAATTAAACATAAAGGTTTACGCCTATATATACACACAGAGTTACTTACGTTATGTTACTTTATGCGAGTTCGAATGACGGTTGCAGCATCCCGCCTTATTTAAGGGATTTGGTGAAGGAGGGAATTGCTGTCTGATTTCCTCCTGCCGACCTGCCCTCGTAGCCAGCCACGCATGACTGGTCAGGGACTTTGCACAGGAATCTATCCAGTTGGTTCTTGAAGTTATTCAGGTCGGTGTGCTGGAGATTCCTCAATTCTTTTGGTAGGGCAGAGAAAAGCTTTGGGCCTCGTATTCTGAGGATATTTTCCATCATCGTATCAAGGGCGGTTCTTGGACGGCTGCACTGGGTAGGCAGAATATTATATATATATATATATATATATATATATATGTACGAGGTGTGATCAAAAAGTTCGGTAACTAGTCCCGCAACTAATGAACGCGTGTGTCACTAGGTGATGTCAGTGTGTTTGGCTGATGACGTCACCTTGGCCACTTGCCAGATACCAACAAACACCATTCAACTACGCACCAGTGCGCCGTGTCATTGCTTTGTGTGAGGGCGTTTTTGTGGCGTCTGGCGATTTTGCAGAAAATGTCGAAATTTGAGGAACGTGCAAACATCAAATTTTGTTTTAAACTTGGTAAGACGGCTACAGAAACACACGGAATGCTTGCAGCTGTCTACGGAGATGTTGTTACAAACAAGACTGTTTGAAAGTGGTTTGGAAGGTTTCGAGAAGGAAAGGAGTCTTTGGAAGATGATGAAAGAAGTGGTCGTCCGTCCGTCTTGTTTGTAACAACTTCATCTCCGTAGACAGCTGCAAGCATTCCGTGCGTTTCTGTAGCCGTCTTACCAAGTTTAAAACAAAATTTGATGTTTGCACGTTGCTCAAATTTCGACATTTTCTGAAAAATCGCCAGACGCCACAAAAACGCCTCACACAACAATGACATGGCGCACTGGTGCGTAGTTGAATGGTGTTTGTTGGCATCTGGCAAGTGGCCAAGGTGACGTCATCAGCCATACACACTAACATCACCTAGTGACTCGCGTTCATTAGTTACGGGACTATTTACCAAACTTTTTGATCACACCTCGTGTATATATATATATATATATATATATATATATAATATTTGGCAAACAAACTTAATTTCAGGTAATTTCATTACACACTCTAAATGCAGTTTTGATGATTCGTGTTTTGTATATACTTTGCTCAAATTTTTAAGCTCTCGATAGCCTTCTTTACTCCATACCTCTTTTCCATACCTCTTTTGCAAACCAATCATTTGAGAAGGCTCTATTGCCGTGTTTATCAGATGTTATTATTTTGAAATTATTTCATTTAGGCCTACCTGAGATTTTAATCTGAATTTGCAATTCTCTTTCCAATTAAAATTTTTTTTTTTTTTAACAAATAGTAGACACTAATTTCCATTATAATAAGGCACTAGAATAGTAACTTATATTGAAAAGAAAGCACATAGATCACATCATCTATCACTCACACGTTGTGAAACTTGTCATACTAAAGACTAAGTGATTTGTATATATCCCCTTGTGACGTCCTACACCATTCGCCTAGCAATCTTCTTCCTTTAACCCCACCCCCGAAATCGTAGTTTCTCATATTTCTTCATACGGGATGGCTTGATAATGAGCGTAAGCGTGCAAAATGTATCGTTTAGTAGGAAAGTCCGCGCGCTGACTATATGTACATTTACTCTGTATTATAATTGACATATATCAAATCCGCCACACTAGTTGATTTTATATTATACATTCAAGGTAGGCAGGGTGTTTTAAGTTGTAATAGCTAATATGAAAAAATAAATCATATGATATTGGATTAAGAGGGCGCGATCGACAGATTTTGTCTAATTGCGCTAATTTATATTGATGTATTTATGCTTCTAAAATTTGACAAAATTAATGGTCAGGCAAAGCCTACCCTGCCTACCCTATAAAAACACCTCTGATTATATATATATATATATATATATATATTATATATCTATATATATTATATATATATATATATATATATATTTATATATATATATATATCGGGTGGCCCAAAAATACACTTTGACATTTGAACATGAATACTTCAAAAATATGCAGTTCACACTTACAAAATTTATATAACTTTTACCTCAATCTATTGATAAGCCATCATAAAAATTTCAGACCTCTTGTAAAATACTTTTTCCACAGCTGAGGTATGGTGAAAAAAACGAATATCCTATTCACGTCTGTGAATAGAATACTTAAAAAAACTTAAAGCAACCGGTTCGACGGCACGGAGGCGTGGAAGTGGTCGGCCTAAAACAGTTTACACTGAAGACAATACAGGGTGTCCCATAAGTCCGGCATCATAGGAAAAATAATAAAAAAAGGCAAAACAAAAGCTTTTATTTACAGAACGTGCTCAATATGTCCACCATTGTTTTCAATACACAAATTCAGACGTGATACCCAGTCAGCAAGTACACGATGAATGATGTCAGGAGTAATGGTGTTACATGCCCCAATAATGCGCTGCCGCAAATGTTTAACACTCCTAATTTTCTCTGCGTATACCAGCGCTTTCAAGTGGCCCCAGAGATAAAAATCTAGTGGCGTGAGATCCGGGCTTCTAGCTGGCCATTCCACAGGCCCTCGACGTCCTATTCAATGACCAGGGAATTGTTGGTACAGGTATTCCCTTACTTGGGTGCTGTAATGTGCAGGAGCGCCGTCTTGCTGGAACCATGTTGGGAAATTTCCTTCTTCGTTCAAGACAATGGGAAATGCTTCTTCCTTGAGCATACGTAGGTAGGTGCCTCCAGTGACATGTTCATCGAAAAAGAGGGGGCCTATGATGCGATCCTTCCAAATGCCATACCATACCATCACCCGAGATGCACCTTGTTCCTTTGAAGAGGTATACCAGTGAGGGTTGTTTTGAGACCAGTAGCGGGTGTTCTGTCGATTTACCTCACCATTTCCATAAAAAACATCCTCGTCACTGAACAGAATGGTGGACGGGAAATTGGCATCCCGAGCATATTGTTCCGTAGCCCATTCACAAAATCCCATCCGCCGGTCGGGATCATCTTCGCTTGATTTCTGTAGGATCTGAAGTTTATATGGATGCCATTTGTGAGCCTGAAGAATGCGATGGATGCTACTTTTCGGCACTCCTGTCTCGGCGGACAATCGCCGAAGAGACTTATTGGGACTTCTGTTAAAATGAGCCAGGATAGCAGTCGCTGTATCATCGTCAGTGGACCCCCTTGAAGGTCCACTGCGTGGTTTATCTTCTATGGATCCTGTTTCTTTAAACTTTGCAACAAGTCTGCTAACACAACTCTGTGTTATTGGCTCGCGGTCTGGATGCAGTCTGTTAAATTCAGCAGCGGCCTCTCTTTGACTCCGATTTCTTATGAGTAGAATTATCTGGATTCGTTCTTCCTTGCTCACAGACATTATGGCCTGTAGAAAGAGAAAAATATGAATTATGGTTTGTAGAAATAGAAAAATATGAATTTCTCCTATGATGCCGGACTTATGGGACACCCTGTATAACAATGATCGAAATGATGATCCCATCTCAAGAGTATCGACCTGGGTCACACTGCTCTCAGAGGAAAATTGCAAGAAATTTAGGTATCAGTCGAAGTTCCATACAAAGAATGCAGAGAACGGTAGGACTTAAAGCATTTTAAAGGATCAGTGTTTCAAGACGTGCCAGCAATGTAAGAGCTAAAAGAAAAATTCGTTGTAGAAAATTGCTTGATAGATTTTCGTCCAATGATGTTAAAAAAAATAGTTTTTACAGATGAAAAAGATTTCACCATTGAGATTGCTCGAAACAACGGGACGATGTTGTTTATGGTCGGTGGAAGAAAGACATTCCTCCATCGAGACTTTACCACCAGACAAGTCGGTTTTCCAAAAAAAATCATGGTATTAGCGGGTGTATCGTGGAAAGGAAAGACGAAAATTAATTTCATTTCAGAAAATAAAAAAATTAATTCAGAAACCTATGTAAATCTCTTAGAGGAGAATCTTTTGCCTGATTGTCGGCGTCTGTATTATGGAAACGATTTCATACTCCAACAAGATGGTGCTACAGCTCATACTAGAAAGTTCACACAGGATTATATACAACAGAATGTAGTCAACTTCATTGGGAAAAACGACTGGCCCCCCGCAATCACCCGATTGCAATCCCATGGATTATTGCATATGGAACACTCTGGCAGAGAAGATTTATGAAGGCCAAACAGAAAAGTTTACAGAAATGGAGTTGAAGAAAAAAATACTCGAATGTTGGGACAAAATAACATTAGCAGAAATCAGAAAATGTATCATGTCGTGGAAGAAAAAGTTAATATTAGTTTGTAAGCAGGACGGCGGACATATTGATCATATTTGTTGATAAGATGTGAATTATAAAATTTTTCAGTGTATGGTATTCGTTTTTTTCACCATACCTCATTGTTCCCTCAGCTGTGAAAAAAGTATTTTATATAGAGGTCTGAAATTTTTTTGATGGCTTATCAATAGATTGAGGTAAAAGTTATGTAAATTTTGGAAGTGTGAACTGCATATTTTTGAAGTTATTGATGTTCAAATCCTCAAAGCGTTTTTTTTGGGCCAACCGATATATATATATATATATATATATATATATATATATATATATATATATATATTATATATATATATATATATAATATATATATATATATATATATATATATAAGAAAACAGGAAAACCCAAATAGTTATCATTCTTGTTTAATATGCATACTGTAGTATGTTTTGGAAATACTCTTCCGTCTTTAGTGCTCTAAAATTATAAAATATTTAAAAGGTAAAAAGCAGTAGTAAATAGTAAACTAAAAAACATTTTGTGGAATGAAATTAACAAGGAAAATGGAATTAATGATAAAAACTTACTTTATAAATTCCTGAGTATGTTTCATAATAATAATAAATATTGGCACAGAGCCATAATACAAAAATTTTAAAAGTTTAAATGATTTAAAAATTAAAAATTAAAAAACTAAAAATTACAGAATTACTAAATTCTAAGTTTTCGTGCTTTTCATCGACGCTCCTCCTCCTCCTATCTGTCTTTTCACCATGAAATTGTCTTTCTTCAAACTTTTTTCTCCAATAATCTTTTCCCTGGACACCTTTTTGAGACTACCGTTAAAAAATGTTTTAAGAAGATCTATCAACCGACTCACAATATCCCATTATCCCAACTGTTTCGAAAGGCATTCGGTACTTCAAACTCCCTTTTTATAATTACTCAAGTTGAAAACTACAAGCTGACCTACCCATTCTCCTTACCTCTTTGTCTCCTCAGGTCCATTTTCGTATTATATTTACAAACACCCATAGCATTAAATTTTATTTTCCTCATAAAGAAAAACTCGTTCTTCTCATCTGTCGTCTATCTTTTTAAGCGCGTACGCTGTCAGGCGAACTATCATACATTGGCAACACTTACCGTCAATACAAACTCAGAATAGATAAACATCGAAGAATTTCTAGCCTTACTTCACGGCCTCTAAATAAACGTTCTAAATCCCCTATCAGAGATCACTGCCTCACGACAGATCACTCCATTGGCCCCTCCTCTTTCCAAATAATAAACACTACCAACAACAACCAACTAACCTACCTCCGTATTTTAGAATTGCTACACATTGGAAAAGCTAAATCCCCCTTGAACGATTACAGTTTCTCTTTCCATCTGATTATCACGGGATAACGTCGATTTTGTAATTGTGCAATTTTTAGTTTTTTAATTGTAAATTTTTAAATTTTTTTTTTAAACTTTTAAAGTTTTTGTATTGTGTCTCTGTTCCAATATTTATGATAATCATACATACTCAGGAATTTATACAGTAAATTTTTATCATTAATTTTTTCTTTTACTGTTGATTTCATTCCAAATATGTTTTTATTTTAATATTTTTTACTGTACCTTTTTAATATTTTATATAAGGTTTAGAAGTAGTTGGAGTTTTTCTCTTTATTCTTAAATTAAACTGCGCTTCCCTCGGAAAAAAGCTTTAAATAAAATTTTATATATATATGAGAGAGAGAGAGAGAGAGAGAGAGAGAGAGAGAGAGAGAGAGAGAGAGAGAGAGGAGAGAGAGAGAGAGAGAGAGAGAAGAGAGAGCTACAAGGAGTTACAAGGACAAGAAGAGGAAGCCTCAAAGACCTTCCGGTCCACTCTGGGAGGTTCCTGTTATTAAACAAGTTTATTTTTCTTTCGACTATCCTAGCAGGAGTAGAAAACTGGATAGAAAAGTAGAAGGCTCTCTCCCCACCCTCCGCTCCCTCCCTCCCAGAGGCAGGTACAGAAAAAGGTTGAAAAAAATACCTTGACCCTGGAAAAGTAGCCAAGGAAATTTTACAGGAAAGTGGAGAATATATAAATAGCTCTATATTTAGCTTGCTCACAGAGACACCGTGCAAGCGAAGTCCTGCAGAGTTATGTTATGTTTTAGTCTTAAACGATGAGAGAATTCAGTAGTTTGTCTAGCCTATTTTTAAACACATTTACACTTTGACTGGAAACAACCTCTGAGGGAAGTTGGTTCCAGATATTAACTATTTTATGGGAAAAGAAATTCCCGTAGACAGAGGTCCTAAATGTCTTTAGTTCTAGTTTAAACCCATTATTTCTTGTCGGATTGGCATTAAGTGAGAAGAAGTTCCTATAATCTACCCTGTCTATTCCATTGAGCATCTTGAAGACTTGAATAAGCTGACCCCGCAACAGAGAGAGAGAGAGAGAGAGAGAGAGAGAGAGAGAGAGAGAGAGAGAGAGAGAAGAAGGAGAGAGAGAGAGAGAGAGAGAGAGAGAGAGAGAATTGTTAGATTTTAAATTTGGTGCAGTAGTAGACACGTTCCTGAAATGGAATAAAGCAGAAAAATGTTTGTCTGATACAAACGTTTAAATTACAATATAAACAACAGAACAAACAATTAAAATTTCGTCTTCTCCAAATTTTCGAGCTGGTCTTTTTTTTTTTTTTTTTTTGAGGAAGTGGTTATTGGGAGGAAGAAAGAATTTAGTTATGGTTTTTAAACGAAAATTATTTTTTTGCATTCTGTTGTTTGGACAAATCATGAATAATTTAAAATTTTATTTTATCGTAAGGAAAACATTGAAGCAAAAAATAGTTACACTCAAAATGATGCTATAAGAAAAAAAAAAAAATGTAAGGGAATTACGAAGGTTGCGCTCAAAATTGCATGAATAAGTTTTAGTGTTATTAATTTCATACATGCACGAATTTTAATCAAACTTTACAAACTTGTGAAACTTTTGAAACGAGACGCTTTAGATTTTATACTTGAATGCACATTTGAAGACATCACGTGAGATCAAATAACAATATATATATATATATATATATATATATATATATATATATATTATATATATATTTATATATATATA
>JAJOZX010004908.1:165000-315000 GCA_023014485.1 Bathynomus jamesi
GTACAAAAAACGAGAGGAGGCAATAAAAATAACTTTCAAACTACGGATAAGAAAAAAAAAATCAAAACTCGATAAGAATGTATGGACAGTAATGATGAATATATTCCAACCCGACGCTCGACGTACAGGGTAACTTTGGTATAAAATAACGATTTTACTCAATTTTACTAAATGTTATCCTCTGTCAAATTGAAATATAGCCGATACTTATAACGTTTGTCATAGTTATCGTTCGGAATCGTTTTCAAATCGTTTTTTGATCCGCTTATCGTCCTTCGTTCAACACTGAGACGAGCGATACCGCTGCCACCAACATGGAAAAGTAAGTCTCCTTTAAAAGGAGAACTTGGTCGAACCAAATATATTATGTGTAGCGGATTTTTCACTATACCCCGTTCCCCATTCCTCCGACTGGCTTGGGACATTCCTTACTTTCTTAGCATTAATTTAGCGTAACTAAATGATTAATTTTCGTCACTGCATCCTCTCCCCATTTCTGAAACTGTCTTGGGAAATTATTTGAGTGGTTTACTCCTCAAATACAAACAACAGTCATTGTTTTAATTAAGCATAAACATTTTTTCATTGCTTTAATTAAACATAAACATTTTTTTTGTTTTAATTAAACATAAACATTTTTTTCATTGTTTTAATTAAACAAAAACATTCTGTCTATAACAGAAAAATAAATCTGAAAAAAACAAAACGCAAAGAACCTGACAGCTTCATTTACTGAATGCCATGATACTCTTCTTTTCTTTGAGTTAACATGGTGAAAATGCCTGGAGGAAGAACTGAAATAATCTCTCGCGGGATTCCGGCTTTCTTTCGAATACATTCAAGACCTCTTCTGTGCCGAGGAGAAGGAATATAATCGAAGGTGTAAACTGTAAATCAGAAAGAGTTGTAGATTTCGTAAAATGATATAAATTTAAGTAACTTTTTATGATAAAATTAATAGTAATGAATTATTATTATTTAGATTTCTGCAGAACAGAAATCTAATTGTTTTTGCTCAAATTATTATCATTATTATTATTATTATTATTATTATTATTATTATTATTAGTAGTAGTATAGTAGTAGTAGTAGTAGTATTGTTTGGTGACGGCTACAGCCTTAACTTACTAAAGGATCTTCATGAAATTTGGTGGAAATGTTGGAAGTATGACCCCTCTGGAATTTATCCAAACCAGTTGATTACCACCATTCTGACCACAGATCAGTGTATAAACTCAAAAAATATTTCGCGCGAGCAAGAGCGACAGAAGTTAAAAATTTCTCCTCAGAACAGAACACTTCTTCTATTCCTCACTACACATACATACATCTTACACACTACATAATCTTTTCAAAATTAAAAGAAAAAATGGCATCGGCTTCAAGAGCCTCGGAGTCCCATGGGGAGGGGACCATAAATGTCCCCACTTCTGGCTCCCCCAACGCCGATGGCAGACCCGTGCAGCGGGGCGGATCTGCGACCGCCAATTCGAGATATTCTGGACTTCTGTCTGATTCACTTTTCTTAAATTTCTGCAACATTCGTGGCCTTTTCTCAAATTTTCAATCTGTTGAACACCACCTTTCCTCCTCTAAACCTCATCTTCTTTTTCTTACTGAAACTCAGGTGTCTGGGACGACTGACAGCAACCCCTTTTCTGTACCCTCTTACTTTCTCTATATTCAATTTCACTCCAAAGATGGGTGTTGCATATATGTACGCAATGACCTGACTTGTTCTCGTATTCTCGAACTCGACTCTTCCGAATTCTATACCCTCTGGCTACGGCTTACATGCCAATCTCAAACTAAATACATCTGCGCTGTTTACCTTTCTCCTAATTCTACCGACTATCCAAATTTCTTTGACTACCTCACTTCCAAAGTGGAATACATTCTTTCCCGCTCTCCCTTTGCTGAAATCTCCATTTTAGGGGATTTCAATGTGCACCACTTCTTTGGCTTTCCTCCCATTTCACTTACACCCCTGGTGAACTAGCTTACAACTTTTCTATCCTAAATGACCTAGAGCAAATTGTACAGCACTCTACTCGTATTCCCGATCGCCTTGGAGATAGGCCCAACATTCTGGATTTATTTCTTACCTCTCATACTTTTTCTTACTCTGTGAAACTTTTCTCTCCGTTGGGCTCGTCCGATCACAATTTTATATCTGTTTCCTGTCCTATCGCTCCAATTCGGCCTTTAGATCCTTCCAAGAGGAGGCACCTTTGGCACTTCGGCGCCGCTGATTGGGAGGCCCTTAGGCAGTACTTCTCTGATTTCACATGAAATGATTACTGTTTCCGTGGCCGGGGCCCATCTAGGTGTGCTAAGCGCATCACAGAGGTGATTCTTCCAGGCATGGAGGCGTACATTCCAGATTCTATTCCTACTACTAATGCAAAAGAACCTTGGTTTAACTTTATTGTTCTAATGCTATCCGCAACAGAGAGGAGTCTTTCAGAAGGTACCGTCGCCATCCAACTCCTGACTTTCACTCAGCTTATATTTCTGCCCGGAATCCTGCAAAATCTGCTCTCCGACTCGCCAAAATTTCCTTCATCAGACAAAAATGTGAAAATCTATCCAATTCTAATTCTTCTCGCTGTTTCTGGCATCTAGCTAAGAACCTCTTCAACAACTTTACTTCCTCTTCTTTCCCTCCTTTTTTCCATTCCGACGGCACAGTTGCCGTCTCTTCTCCTGCCAAAGCTGAACTCTTCGTTCAGACGTTTGCTTACAATTCAACCCTGGACGATTCCCGTGCTGTTCCTCCATCTCCTCCCCCATCTGACTTTATTATATCTGAAATTAGAATCTCTTTTAAAGATGTTTTTTCTGCCTTATCTGGGCTCAACTCTAGGAAGGCGTATGGTCCTGATGATATTCCTCCTGTTGTTCTTAAGAACTGTGCTTCTGTGCTGACACCCAATCTAGGCAAACTCCTTCGTCTTTGTCTCTCATCTGGTACTTTTCCTTCCTGTTGGAAGTTCGCTTTCATTCAGCCTGTCCCAAAGAAGGGTGACCGCTCTCAACCCTCCAACTATCGTCCAATTGCTTTGATTTCTTGCCTTTCCAGAGTTTTTGAATCTATCCTTAATAGGAAGATTCCAAAACACCTTTCTTTTCAAAATCTTCTCTCAGATCGTCAGTATGGATTCCGGAAGGGACGCTCTACTAGCGATCTTCTTGCATATCTCTCTGACGCTTGGTCATCCTCCTTTCGGGATGTCTGTGAAACGTTTGCTATTGCGCTAGACGTATCAAAAGCTTTTGATAGAGTCTGGCACAAATCTTTAATTTCGAAACTGCCCTCCTTCGGTTTCTATCCTTCTATCTGTTCCTTCATCTCTAATTTCCTTTCTGGCCGATCTATAGCTGCAGTTGTAGATGGTCACTGTTCTTCTCCTAAAGCTATTAACAGTGGTGTTCCTCAGGGTTCTGTCCTGTCACCCACTCTTTTCCTTTTATTTATCAATGGTCTGTTAAGTTGTACTTCCTGTCCAATCCACTCCTATGCCGATGGTTCCACTCTTCACTACTCCACCCGCTTCACAAAGCGCCCTTCCCACCAATCACATCATGTTTCGCGGAGGACGGCTGTGGTGCACCTGACTTGTGATCTTTCTATTATCTCTGACTGGGGTAGAGAAAACTTTGTGACTTTCAATGCATCAAAAACTCAGTTTCTCCATCTATCTACTCGTCACAATCTTCCACACGACTATCCCCTTACCTTCAACAACACACAACTCAATCCTTCTTCTCTTAACATTCTTGGCGTTTCCTTTTCTCGTGATCTTTCTTGGAAAGATCGCATATACTCTCTTTCTAAAACAGTTTCTAAGAGGTTAGGTGTGCTGTACCGCCTCTGCAGTTTCTTCACCCCCACTCAGTTGCTGTCTCTGTACAGGCGTCTTGTCCGCCCTTGTATGGAGTATGCTTCTCATTTGTGGGGTGGTTCAACCCACACAGACCTACTTGACCGGGTGGAATCAAAGATTTTTCGTCTCATCAATTCCCCGCCTCTTACTGATTATCTTCAATCTCTCTTTCTTCGCCGCATTGTTGCCTCACTCTCTCTTTACTATCGCTATCATAACGGACATTGCTCTTCTGAACTCTCTAATTGCATGCCTCCTCCTTTAAGGAGAGCACGCAATACCAGACTTTCTACACTTTCTCATTCCTTTTCTGTTCAACTATCTAATGCAAGGGTTAATCGGTATTTTCAGTCTTTCATCTACTCAACCGGTCAACTCTGGAAGAATCTTCCTTCATCCATCTTTCCTCCTGTCTATGACCTCTCATCTTTCAAACGCAGAGTGTCTTGGCATCTCGAAAACCCCAGACCTTGATTTTGGCTCTCTTCTTCTTTTATAGGAAGGGCACTTTTGGGGCATTTGCCCTTGACCCCTCATTCCTGCATAAAAAAATAATATCGTTTGCTCAAATTTTCGTTATTATCTACTAATAGTATTATCAGTATTAGTGATATGTTCTGAAATCTTGAATTTAAAAAATGGCGGGAATTAGCCGGTCCGGATAAATTCCAGAGATATGTATAGTGGCGGCATTTTCACAAATTTCATTTGAATTCTGTGATATATTTCAGAAGTAGGGTGCGTGTTGGGTTCTCTTTAACCCTAGATTGCACAGGCGAATCAAATCATCTTGTATAGCAGGGTCAAATTGGACCCGCTGTGCATTCCAGGGTGAAAAAGATATGCACAGACATACAATATACTTTTCCTGAAAGTAGAGGAGCATACCTAAAATCTGAGGGAAAATATTTCAAGATTTTTTTTTTTTGCAATTTTTTTGGCGAATTTTTTTGCAATTTGATGGGATGCCCTGCAATCACAAATAATAGAATTTGGCTGAAATAACAATTATTCAAAAGAATGTATTTTTCTAAACATTCCTGCCAAGTTTCATCACGATAGCTTTTTACCATAGGTCAGTGTGTCAACTTAAAAAATATCCGAGCGAACAAAAGTTATAGAAATAAAAAAATTCTCCTTCAAACACGCGTTAATACTGTCATATGAAAATTTTGCTGCTATTGATAGTAAAGCTTTAAAACAAAAGAAAATAAAAATTTCTATAGAATATGAAATACTCAACGGAGGACTTTGAATTTTATATCAGTCAGTGGGAAGCCATCTTTTCTATATATGGTATAAAATTCATTTTTATATTTCACTTACTGTAGATTTTGTTATATTAAATTCTGAAGAAGAGCTTTCATATGAATCTGAAGTTTTAGGCTGTTTCAGGCTTAAAATCGAATTTTGAAGAAAATTTCTTCACAGAGATCAACTTTTTTATATACCATCCTAAAAAACTCAAAAAGTTTTATCATATTACATACTTTTTAATTTTAATTCAGATTTATTAAAAGAAAATTTGCTTTTAAAATGTTATGCGTTCAATACCTAATAACATCGTACGTATGGCGTGAAGATGATGGAAATTTCGTTTGTGTATACAACTATGCCTTTTCTCTACGTGTGCCAAATTTCATTAAATTATGTTGAATAATTGTTTGTTACATCAAACGCGAAATAAGGTACTGAAGAGTCGTTCGCGAAAAATATTTAATAAGCAGTAAGGAGGAGAGTGTAGACACCAATCGACCAGGGAAGTACTCCGGGAGAACGTTATAGGTAGGAGACAGGGAGTGCTGGGAACCCTGTCACTGTCCTCCTTAGCTGATCTTTTTCCGTGCTCTCAAACACACGCTTCTCCCTCTATTCCTCACACTATACATTCTTTTCAAAATAAAAAAGTTAATGTTTTTAACAGCCTCGGAGACTTTGATTTCGGCTCTCTCCTTTTCTTTCTATGAGGAGGCATTTCTGCGGGCATTCGCCCTTGAACCCTCCTTCCTGCATTAAAATCAAAAGACAACACTGAATGTAATTTCATGAGAGACCGAGTGTATGGCCCGCTAGTCGAGTTCTATATTTTTTCAGTTTATGGCACTCATGAATATATATATATATATATATATATATGCAAAAATAACTGCAATGACCGCGCAGTATATAAATGAATAGAACGACATAAGTATTAAGGAACGTTTCTGCACACGAGAGGAGAGATAACGTTCCTTAATACTTATGTCGTTTTCTATTCATATATATATATATATATATATATATATATATATATATGTGTGTGTGTGTGTGTGTGTGTGTGTGTGATTCAAACTCGTTTTTCATTAGATCGCCATGAAAGTGGGTGGGAATGTCATCACCATACCTGCTGGTTCAGGAATTTAGAGTAAACAGCTGATTTGCTCCTTTTGCGAACACAGGTCATTATATCGGCTCTGTGAAAAGTTGTTGGCGAAACATTAAAAGACATGTTTGAAATCTGTTTTTAGAAGCTAAGGTAAAGATTCGATAGAACACATCCACCCAAATTGGTGAAGAAAATAGGTTTTTCTGGTGTATTTCATGCTGTTTCAATTGAATCTGACCTTCATTTTTGACACAAACGCACCGTTATGGAGATCCCCCCCCCCCCACAAGGGTTTGAAGAAGAGGGAAACTGTGGGCTAAAAAGGCCAGAATCAATTGAAACAGCATGAAATATATATATATATATATGAAAATTATTTCACGAAAGTAACACGTGAAAAATATTTATGATGAATAAAACCACGAAGGAAAGGAAACACAGAGTGGTGCTCAAGCGCCTTCGTCTAATGACATCCTCAGGAACACTGAAGTAAATAAAGAGTTCAAGACCATGAATCGTGACCTGGATGACTTCCTCCTTCAGTTAAATGATCAAGTCCCCTCCATTAAGTTTACTTTAGAAGTGGAACAAGACAACTCAATCCCGTTTTTGGATGTGCGTGTACATAGGGAAAGCCCAGGTTTTAAGTTTAGTATCTATCGGAAAAAACAAACAATTTGTCCTACGTACACTTTTACTCTGGACATGACACCCCCATTAAGAAGGCCGTATTTTCTTCAATGTTTCTCCGCGCTCTTAGGATCGCCAGTCCGGAATACATCGATGCCGAATTGGAAAAAATCAACGGTATTGGAAGTGATCGGTGCTACCCACCTGCGTTTAGGGAATCTTGTCTTAACAAGACAAAACGAACCTTCTATCGTGTGAATAATATCACTCGCACTTTGTCAAAGAATATTTTAGTACTTCCATTTTTCCCGGCTTTTTAGGCATTGCAATGTACTTAAACTTTTGGATATTAATGTAGTATTTTCATATAACAATATTGTGAAAAATATCATAGTAAAAAATAGCCCTACCAATAATTCAGGCATTATCTATAAAATTGGTTGTAAACAATGTGATTCCTTTTACATTGGTCAGACGGGAAAGGATTTGCACACGCGTGTAAAACAGCATCAATATTCCGTTAGAACGGGACAGTCGTCCAGTGCCATTTTTGTCCATTTGTCAGAGTTATCCCATTGTATTGATTGGAATAATGCTTCAGTTTTGTTTCACTCTAGCAACATTGTTAATAGAAATATTCTTGAGTCTGCTATTATCCAACTTACAAATAACTTTAACATGAGCAAGGGTCTTTTTCAACTCGATCCCGTTGTTTTGAATTCGTTCAGAATGGATTTAGACATGAAGGGCAGAGTGCTAAAACTTTGGTAATTTTACCTTATAAATTTGTATGCTCCTCTTACAGTTTTAATTTTTCAATTTATTTTTATTTTTTATTTTTTTGTGACCTATATATCATTCAGGCATTATCTATAAAATTTTTGTAAACAATCCATTTGATGTTGTGTTGAATTCGGGCAAAGTGCTAAAATTGGTAGTTTTCCTTACAAATTTGTATGCTCCTCCCCACATTTTTTATTTCTATATTTATTATATATATATATATATATATATAGATATATATATATATATATATTATATATATAATATATATATATTAATATATATATATTGTAACCTATACAGTATATAGTCTTGAACTCTTTATTTACTTCAGTGTTCCTGAGGATGTCATTAGGCGAAAGCGCTTGAGCACCACTCTGTGTTTCCTTTCCTTCGTGGTTTTATTCATCATTATATAATATATATATATATATATATATATATATAGAGAGAGAGAGAGAGAGAGAGAGAGAGAGAGAGAGAGAGAGAGAGAAGAGAGAAGAGAGAAGAGAGAGAGAGAGAGAGAGTGTGTGTGTGTGTGTTAAGGAATAGCATTGAATTTGGTGATTTTTTGCGTATAAAGAGGCCCATGAGGAATGCATATGAGGACTAATGTTTCCTTGTATGACCCCCACAGAGTAAATAAATTCGACAAAAAACTTAAAAAATTTGAAAATTGCGTAATTCATATATATATATATATATATATATATATATATATATATATATGTGTGTGTGTGTGTGTGTGTGTGTGTTCTTATAATACAAGTGGTTTCATGCAAACAACGGTTCGGATGAAACCTGGTACTGCTGAGACTCAGTTGAGTCGTGGATTCGAAGAGATGGGAGATTGTCTTTGTTGTATCTTAGGTATGGGGACAAGGAGAGCAGAGCAGAAATCTTCACCGTTTTTGCTTCTAGCGAAAATAATTTCAAAGACAGATTTTGAGGCATTATACATTAGGTATCCTTTAAAACGGTGAAACATTTATGACAGATCGAACCTGAGGGCGCGCGAAGAACCTCCTCAGATTACGTTTTCTAAAATACTGTAGATACGAGAGATAAGAAAAACGGAGCAGAAATCTTCACCACTCATCGGAAAAATTATTTTTTTCAGATAATTTTGTAGTATTTTACTGAAGACATCTTTAAAGCCAAAAGCCATCGTAACATTAAAAAAGCAATCGAGGGGCTTCGCACGCCCCTCTTGTTATTATTATTGTTATTATTGTTGTTAAAATATTCACTGTAAATATTAAAATTCTCTCTCTCTCTCTCTTATTTTATATATATGTATGTTTCGCAGTGGTGGCATTCAGCCGGTTCGCACCGGTTCGTGCGAACCGGTTCCTAAAATTTCTCGAGTTCGATTTGGAGGCGATTTGGAAATATTTAAAAGGAAATTAAATAAAGAATTTCAATAAAAACATTTTTTAGTTTTAATTTCTGACACGGAAGGGAGAGGAGAAGGGGGGAAGGGGAGGGGAGGGGAGGGCGAACCGGTTCTTAAAATTTTTGAATTCCACCACTGATGTTACGGCTTTTTGCGAAATCGGCCGTTCTGCAAATGATCGGCCTTTTGCAAAAGGGCCAAAAAGCCGGCCTTTTTGCATAATGGCATTAAATACCAGGCCACTTTGCAAACAGGCTGGCATATTGGCCATTTTGCAAAATGACTGGTAATGCTGTCGGCCATTTTGCGAAACGGCAGAACTTCACATTGAACTGGACAGTGAATGGCCGGTTAGGTCAACTGAATGCCCTGTTAGGTTAATTGAATGTCCAGTTAGGTCAAATGTCCGTCCTTGACGATTGGTTAGGTTAAGTCGTAATATTTTCGTTGTTTAACGGAAATATCACGAATTAACCTAACCAATCGTCAAGGGCGGACAGTTGACCTAAGCGGCCATTCAGTTAACCTAACCGGGCATTCAGTAATTTAAATTTCAATAATTTCAATAATTTCAATAATTTCAATCGAACTGGATTGAATCTCTTAATTGGAGTTCTGCCTTTTCGCAAAATGGCAGACATCATTACTAGTCATTTTTCAAAATGGCAGACATCATTACTAGTCATTTTGCAAAATGGCAGACATCATTACTAGTCATTTTGCAAAATGGCCAATATGCCGGCCTGTTTGTAAAGTGGTCTGGCATTTAATGGCATTATGCAAAAAGGCCGGCAAAGGGTCGATCTATTTGCAAAACGGCAGATTTCGCAAAAAGGCCGTAATATATTATATATATATATATATATATCTGTAAAACTGTTCTAATTTTGCAATTTTACAGAAGTTAAAGTAGGAAGCCAAAGACATTAAATATAATAAAATTAAGTATTAAGTTTAAAGTTAAGTAAATGACTTTGGTCTGAGTGTAAACTAATGGACTCAGGAACGCAATAAAACAAGTGGCACACTTCACACGTCATTCGATGAGCTTTAACTACTCAACCGTAAATATATCGCTCACGATTAAATGGAAGATAGAAGTAGTAATACCTTTATATATATATATATATATATATATATATATATATATATATATATATATATGATGAATTTCACAATTTAAAGCGTGAAATACATTAATGATACGCACCCACGAGACATTTCGTGTATTCATATTCAACATACATCTCGTGTTTTAGGGTGTGCATTATATATATATATATATATATATATATATATTTTAAAGTTTAATTCCCTGAGAAACATTATAGGATATTATTTGAATTACAAGAAACTTTACTGTACAGTTGAATCAAAAAGTTCTGGCATAAAACTCCGTTTCTTATTGATATTCATCAGTGAGCAATAAGGTTTCGTACCAAAACTTTTTCATTCGATTGTAATGACATAATTTCTTTACAAATGTGACAGTCTTTCGTTAAATTATGGCTATTCATATATTCCAATAATATATAAAAGGTTAATGATGATAATTGAAACCACTTTAGTAAATTTATGTCAATATAAATACAACAAAAACTACAAAAGGATCCCTTTCGATAAGGAAGCCGGAAGTAAAGAATATTTCTTTCGTCTTTCATGTAAAATAAGGGAGTAAAACAATCATTTACAAATGATTCACATTTTTTTTCATTGACTTTAAAACGTAACTCTTTAATTGACGTGCGTAATATTTCTCCTTTAAAAAAAGGGTTTGTCAAGAACAAATCGTTTCCTCACTTTTCCTTTTTATTAAATATTCTAAACAATACATTTGTTATATTCTTTCTTCTTTTTTTTTGTAAATCTCTAAAAACTGTGTCTACGTCAGTTAAGTACTTTTCGTACAATACTATCATATAAAAAGAGTCGTTCCGGCTTAAGATGCCATTATTCTGACTCCACTCCAGCTCCATTCTCCTCCGAAGAAGCTCACATCCGGCTTCGGAGCTCCTGCCATCCTTACTGGATACCTTTTAAAAGCTGAGGAGCCCCTTAAAATTGAAAGGAAGCCCCTTTATTAAAATTTTAATATAACTGAACAAAAGGAAACAAAAATATAACGTGGCTATTTCTCGTTCGGGGTTCGAGTTAAATATTGAATAACTGACGGTGATTCCAAGATGATCGAAACCTGCGCGTGTTTTTGATAAATCTCTGATAACTGCGCTATTCCCACTCAGTGCAGTCCCCATTTGATTCCGGGTCCAAGAGTAAGAAATCCCCGAGTGAGAACCTGAAGGAGGTAATTCTCAAATCGATTCATTCCCATTTCAGGTGTATATGGGATTTCTTAGTTTAAATTTAGGAAAAGGTGTTAAAAAGAAGGGCACTGGAAGATACCTAACATCATGTCATTCGATTGAATTTTTGGATTCATGGCCTAAATTTGTATAGGAATTATGTGGTGATTCTACGTATGTTTGAGTGTTAGCGCTGTGGTTAGCGGTGTGATATATATATATATATATATATATATATATATATATATATATATACATATATATATATATTAAAAATGACAAACCTAACCTAACCCAACCTAACCAAACTCAACCAAACCTGACCTAATTTAAATTAACTTAACATTAATTTAACTGACATGCATTAAGGTCGAGATTTTCGACATTATACAATTTTTTAGAAATTTGTTGTCGACATTGTGCAAATCGACATTGTCCTGCTACCACACATATATATATATATATATATATATATATATATATATATATATATATATATATATATTAACTGCAAACACCACACAGTATAATTAATGTAAGAACGACGCTTGTGTTGAAGAGCGTTCCGCACAAGATGAGGAGGGAGAACGAACAAATGAAAAATGAGGTATCACCCGGGAATCGAACCCGGGATCATCCGATTGTCGGTCAGATATGCTATCCACTACACCATGGACCTCGATCAATCAGAAGTCGTAATTCTCCTACATACGAGCGGAATCCAATGCCCTGAGGGGGCACCTTTGCATGCCGTACATATATACATTTTAACTGCAAACAACACACAGTATAATTAATGTAAAGAACGACGCTTGTGTAGAAGAGCGTTCCGCACAAGATGAAGAGGGAGAACGAACAAATGAAAAATGAGGTACCACTCGGGAATCGAACCCGGGATCATCCGATTGCCGGTCAGATATGCTATTCACTACACCATGGACGTCGATCAATCAGAAGTCGTAATTCTTCTACATACGAGCAGAAACCAATGCCCTGCGGGGGGGGGCACTTTCGCATGCCGTACACACAGTATATAATGCACCGTAATGAACCTTGTAAATTTACTTTTTGAATAACCTTTACACATATATATATATATATATATTGGGTGATTCCATAAAATGTTAACACTTAATGGGCTTTTATTTTTTATTTCCAACTCATTTGAAAAAAAATTTTGTGATACAAACAGTGCTTCATATAGTCTCTACTTGCTGTCCACGTATATCTATGCATGTATGAAAGCGGTCAAACGTTGCTTCCGGACCCCTAAGGCACATCTCTGGTGGTACTGATTGGATGACATCTGTAATTCTTTCCCGTGTAAGTGTTAAAAATTTTTGAATCACCCTTTATATATATATACACACACACACACAAGGTGGCACAAAAGTCGCGCATCATAGGAATTTTCAGTGTTGACTATAATAGATTTTTTTTTTCTTTTAGATAGGGGATGGCTGCGAAATTAACAATAGACGAGAGGGTGAGCTTGGTTTTAATATATGGGATACCAGGTACAACAAATCGATGACTCTCTGTACCGATTCATCGATTTGTTGTACCTGGTATTCCAGGTATTGTTAATTTCGCAGCCATCCCCTATCTAAAAGGAAAAAAATAATCTATTATAGTCAACACTGAAAATTCCTATGATGCGCGACTTTTGCGCCACCCTGTATATATATATATATATATATATATATATATAAATAATGATTTTACAACTCAGAATGGTTCCCTAAGATACTTTTATGCAATACGCAGCCCATGCATGGAACAAAGAACTCTCCTGAGATATTAAATCCATTGTAGTTTGAATAAATAATGGTAAATGGCAAACACTGAAGTTTTTCTTTTTCATGATGGAAGTCTAACGTGGGCAACGGGTCACTCGCAAAGAGACCCCAAAATATATATAATTCTATGTATTCATAATATTACATATTATGATTCACTATTACATATTTGAAGCTTAATTTAGTTAAAGAAGAAAATCTCTAAAACCATTAAATTAAAGTTTTTTGTCACGTGACGAGGTTAAGATTAAAAACACATTATGAATGTTATAAACTTTCTGAAGGTAATCTTTCCAGAACTAATTATATGCTATAGATATTTTTACCTTTAAATATGCCGAAAATTCACAAAGGCAATTTGAAGTTCCTTAAAAAAAGGATAATGGTCCAAAAATGGGTGAGAAGGTTTAAGGGGGATGTAAATGCTCCCTTCAGAGGGAAGAAAAGGTGATATGGTGATTGCAAAAGAAGAAATAATATGAAACTAAAAATAAAGAAATTGAAAAATGGAAAACAAAAGTAGAGGAAACTCGGACACACAACACACACACACACACCACACACACACACAGTGTGTCTTTCTTGCCTGTATAATCTTTACACTTCTCATTATGCACGGAAACGGGCAGAAGAAAAAAAATAACGTAAAAATCTCCAATTTCACCCTCTCTCTTTGCAAAAGGTACACCATTTTCGTACTTAAAAAAGTAAAAGAATTTGCTTCTTGCATAAATTATTCTTACTTTCTTTATGCGAAGTTGCAATCAGGCCATTTCTCATGGGACCAAACACCTAAAATAAATAACTCTGACATTCTAATAATATATATTTATATGTCGTTTGTATATTTAAACGTTCATGCGCTTTACATTAATTATTTAGATGGACAATATAAATTATAATAATAATAACAATGCTTGAGGATTTTTAGCCTTCGTAAAATATAAGGTTATATGACGGTGAGGACTTAAGCTTTACGTGAGATCTGAACCGAGGAAGAACCGGAAAGGCACCTTATTTGCTGAAAGCTGAACTCTGAGACGGGACTCGAACTCAGTACCTTCTTATTAACAGCCTGACCCTATACTACTATGCTGTCATGGAGGGTGTATAAATAACATTAAATGTAAATGTTTGGATTTAGCGTATGATGTAATCCTTGAAGTGCGTAAGGCGTAATTCAGTCAAATTCACATCCGTTGTAGGAATAATTTTACTGCGAACATCATTTATTTCATTACTAAAAAGTCTCATACAGTATATTATTTATACAAACGGGTTTTGTTTAGTATGGAGGATCAACGAACGATATACTGTAATTTATATATATGAAGTAAATATGTAACGATGGCACAAGTTTATACTGAATCTATATTGTTATTAAACTCGAGATGTGATGGTGTCTAAAGTTGAAGATTTCCGGCTTAATTTGAATTTGGATGTATAAACTTTTTCATAGAACACAAACTAAAGGTTCAATATGTCCTGTATCCTGGTTCATCCCCCAAAATTACATGCGTGGGCTTTATATGGAAAATGGAGTTGGAGTTGCAGTCCATCCCCCAAAATTACATGCGTGGGCTTTATATGGAAAATGGAGTTGGAGTTGCAGTCTTCCACCTAACTCCGAGGAGCAGTCATAAAGGCTGTCTTCCGGAGGAGCTTCTGACCGAAACTTGCATATGGAAACTGTGATACTACACATTACTGTGAGGTTTATATACAGGGCGTCCCCAAAAAATGTATACACACTTTAAATACTTATAAAGGCAGTGTTTATTAAAATACATTTCATTTTCAAAATGTAATAGAATCTACAGACATTATTTAATTGTTTTGTCAACGCCTATTTTCAAACTGACGTCCGTTCTGGTCCAGGCACTGCTGATAACGCGAAGCAATGGAATCGCAAACATCACGAAACATTTCGTTTGGTATTTGTGTGCATTCTCGTTCAATGGCTGCTCTCAATTCAGCGACTGTTGCAGGTTTTATAGCGTAGACTTTGTCTTTTAAGTATCCCCATAAAAAAAAGTCTAGTGGTGTGAGGTCTGGTGAACGCGGAGGGTATTCTACGAAACCCCTTCGTCCAATCCACATCCACATCGTGCCAAGTACCACTCGCAATACTCCACTCTTCGGTCCGGATCATCATCTTCATTAATAGCATGGACTAATCTTGGAATGTAACTTTTCCATTGACAGCGCTTCAAATGCGTTGGACAGACGATTCTGAAATTCCTACCTCACGACTCGCTTGCCGCACAGATTTTCTTGGACTTTGGTGATACGTTTCCAGTACTCTTTCTTGCTTTGTGGGGCTTGTCGATGTCCGTGGTCTTCCGGAACGCTTCTTGTGGACATTCTGAACAGTTCCATCGGCTTCAAACTTATCTCTAATTCGAGTGATGGTAAGTCGCGTTGATGGATCTGTTTGAAACTCCCTCCTAAACTGTCTTTGCACTTCAACTGCGTTTTCACACTTCCAGTAGCATTTTAGAATGAATTTCCTTTGTTCAAAGCTTAGTCTGACTGCCGTTATTAATTCTAATGGGTTTAACTTGGAAAGAAAGAAACATCAATTGAGCTATCAGCTGTTAAAGTGTGTATACATTTTTTTGGGACGCCCTGTAGATAGGGGCCTACTGTATTAGGAAGCCAAATTGTTGGCTAGTTGGTTGTTGCGTTTTACGTCCTTGATCCAACTGAGGGCACTGAGACGGGCAGTTCCGCTGCCACCAACCGGGAAAAATAAGCCCTTTAAAAGGAGAACTGGGTCGAGATAAATACGTTACGTGCAGCAAGCTCGCCACTGCTCTCCCCTCCCCATTTCTCAGACTGGTTTGGGGCAATCCTTGTCTAGATTTGTTGGTTGGTGAAAAGCAACCAAATAATAGCGATTGAGCCCGTAGTCTAAAGAGCAACAACTTTTCTTAGCCATTAACGCAGCGGTTCTTAACCTTTTTGGAGCTGCGCCCCTCAACGGTTCGATAAATAAACAAACAAAAACAACAAAAACCCTGTATTTGTGAGAGAATGCAGTATTTTCACAAGATCGATCGTATTTCACCCATAATCGTAATCAATGGGAAGGTTGGCATTGCTTCTTCCCCACAAGCATTTGAAACTTTGGTGCGGTCGAAGAAAGAGCACACCGCATATTGTTCTCAATATTCAGCCTGTTTCGACGCTTGGTCTTCACAGCAACAAGTGTTGAAAAGCCTACCTCACAAAGGTATGTGGAAGAAAAAGTAATGATCACTCGCAATACTTGTTGACGAAGTTTCGGGTAAACAGGCAAATATTTTACCCAAAACTTCTCCAAAGGTAGACATTTAAAATCATCTTGGGCGGACAAATTGAATTTCATCTCCAGAAACTCCTCTTGATCCTCCTTATCAAGGACATCCTCCTCGGCGGCAAACAGATTCCGGATTGATTTCCACTCGGAACTTTTCTCATGAAGATCCGAAAAATACCGGATGAATTCCTCCAGCATGCCAAGATGGCTGTCAATGTTCTCTTGGAGATCGTCAGGCATGTTCTCTCTCTCGAGCGTTTCGTCGAGTTGTGGGAAAGAGTCCACCCCGGACTCGACGCCTTCACAATTGTAGTTTGCCAATGAACACTCGAATGGCATCATAGTGCTTTGGAGTTTTCGGTTGAGAGAGTTCAAAGCCTCAAAGATGTCGACAAGATAAGTCAGGGACATTTGTAAGCCGTCGGAATTGAAGACAGCGAGAAGATCGAACTTCTGCTGTATTTCAAGAAACAGCTTCATTTCATCTCGCAGCTCGTAAACACGCGCTAATATCGCTTTTTAATAGCTAGTGGACGTTGGTGTAAAAAAGCAATGCTTGGTGGTCTGCTCCCCTGTCACGGCAGAGCTCTGTGAGCAGTCGGGTGTTCAGTGCACAGGCCTTTATGAAGTTTACCACATTGACACTGGCATTCAATGTGTCTTGGAGTGTCTTGGAGGAGGATTTAATGGCGAACGATATCTGAAGTTGTTGCATAATGTGTTGGAACCGTATTTGGACAAAATGCCACTCGCAGTGCGACATCGGTTTTACTTTCAGCAGGATGGAGCACCATCTCACTTTGGCCGTGAGGTGCGACGTTGGTTGGATGAAGTTCTCCCTGGGTGATGGATTGGGCACAGGGGACCATTTGAGTGGCCATCAAGATCCCCGGACCTCGCACCCCTAGATTTTTTTCTCTGGAGTCACCTTAAGTCTGTTGTGTTCATTGACCCTCCACGTACCATTGAAGACCTAAAAGTAAATGTCTGTGCTGTTTGTACACAAATCACATCAGAAACTTTGGCACGTGTGCGTTAAAGTTTGGAACGTCGTATCAATATGTGCGAACAACAAGAACGACATCAATTTGAACATTTGTTTTCATTCTAATGGATTACTTTTGTAAATTTAATTAAAAATAAATTTTCCTATGAGACCGGACTTATGGGATACTCTGTATATATATATATATATATATATATATATATACATTCAAGAAACGGAACAAATGAAAAAATGAGGTAACCACCTGGGAATCAAACCCGGGATCTTCCGATTGCCGGTCAGACGCGATACCATTACACCATGGACCTCACTCTTCCAAATGCCGTAATTCTTCTACATACTCGCAGAAACCAATGCCCCAAGGGGGCACCTCCCGCATGCCGTAACATTATATACATTCAACTGCAAAGAACACGCAGTATATAATGTTACGGCATGCGGGAGGTGCCCCCTTGGGGCATTGGTTTCTGCGAGTATGTAGAAGAATTACGGCATTTGGAAGAGTGAGGTCCATGGTGTAATGGTATCGCGTCTGACCGGCAATCGGAAGATCCCGGGTTCGATTCCCAGGTGGTTACCTCATTTTTTCATTTGTTCCGTTCTCTCTCTCTCGTCTTGCGCGGAATATCTCCTATACAAGCGTCGTTCTTTACGTATATATATATATATATATATATATATATATATATATACAATTAAAAAATCGCCTCTTCAATATAAGTTAAAGGCACTAGCCACTACACTACGAGGGGATAAAAGTTAACACAACCTATCATACATCCAAACAACCAAGAAAACAACGCGTTCGCGTCCAGAGGCATTTTACGTGTTAACCCTTCCGCACTCGAGGTAATGACCAACATTTCATTCAAACTCTCTGGTGCAACGCTGGGGTCCCATAGGTGAAATATCATACATGAAAAGTCGTGTGTGTTCATGCATGATATTCCATATATATATATATGCTTATCAAATAGTTTAAAACAGGTGGCCAATATTTGAAGTTTAATTCAGTTGGCCATAATTTTGAACTCTGTTTTCTTCTTTTTTCATCACTTTTCTCGATTCTTGAAAAGTTTTTCTTTCGTGAAAGATTTATTAAATTTTTTGTCCAAGTGTGTAAATAATGGGTCGACGTTCTCGTTTGATTCCCCTAAACTTCTTGTTCTCGACCGGCCGCGTATTTGCTTTCACTCGTATAAATATTTTGGAATTTCCATTTCCTGCGCTGTGTTGATAGAGAAAAGAAATTAATAAGACAGTCTGGGATGTGTGTGTGTGTGTGTGTGTGTGTGTGTGTGTGTGTTTAAACGAAAAAGAGTTTAGAGGTAGAAAGAGAAAGAAAAACAAACTATATTGAAGTTAAGTATATTATTAAGAATAAAAACAAAAACAAACATATTTAACCCTTATTTCATAACATGGGTAAAATATACCTTTGAATATATTTTAGCATGATTATGAAATAAAGGTTACATAATATTACGGCTACTACTACTACTACTACTACTACTGCTACTACTACTACTACTACTACTACTAATAATAATAATATAATAATAATAATATAATTTTTAAAACGAATAAGTTGTTAATTGCTGGCATTAATTAATGGAACAAAACAATGCCAACACGATGCCCAGACCTTATTTGTACAGGAACAAAAATGAAAATGAAAACGAATTTTGCTTTTCAGCGAATCAAGGGGAACGCGAACGTATTTGAGGTAACTCTCGAAAATAAATCGAAATACGAATGAAGACTCGGAACTCGTGATTTAGGAATGTAAATTTGATGAATTCGGTGGACTTCCAAAAACGTGATTTGGTGCCTAATTTCGAAGTCAGAATCATTTCAATGTGAAAACCGTTCTACGAAGAATGATGTGGATGGAGTCGTATTTACCGTGAAAACCATTCTGGATTTTAACGGAGCGGCAGACACATTTATGTGACTCGACAGATTAGAGTATTTACCTAAATTAAAGAATTCTTCTATTATGAAATCGTTCAAATGCTGCCGTCTTCAATGCACTCGGCTTCAGTTCTTTACAAATTTTTAAGTCATTGTCAGTGTGATTTATGAAGCTTATTAAGAACACTTCCGCCATTTCTTTTCGTTCCCACGATTTGCCCGTTCTGCGTTAGAAGTTGTTTTTTATTTAGAATTTAAATGTTTTCTCTATTTTTCTGAAATAATGGGCGAATGCTGAACACGCATATATATATATATATATATATATATATATATATATATATATTAAAATCTGCTTTAGTTTTATTTAATTTTGTCTAATTATTAAACTTAATTGAACTTGAGATTAATGTCGTCATTGTGATTTTATTCTTACTCGTGTACTATTCAAAGTATTTTTAAAATTAAGTTCATTATGTACTTGTGTACGTAGTGTTTCACCAGTTTTATATCGTTTTTACTTCTTATTGTTTTTAGGCGCTAATGATAGGAGTTTGACTTCCGAAACGTCTGATATTAAATTTTCATAATGTTGACCTAGGCGTTGATCATCCTTTTTATTCTTATATATATATTGCAGTAATGAAGATTTAGTGGTAAGCAATTTTTCTTTTTACAAAAACAGAAACAGGAAAGAATGTAAAGCCATGTTCAAGCTTTGAATTATTAATTCGGGAATATTGTTACGCTTATAAGAGAAAAATAATGGGATTAGAAGCAGAACGGAAGCATTCGCTTTTGAGGAATTCATGACGTACTTTTAATAATCTTCTTTACAAAGAAGGTAAAGAATTATTTTAGTGTCACGGGTCTTTGAAATGATTTCTAGACTTGAAGGGAACATACTCTTATGTGTCTTTAACGTTGATCGTTCAATTTATCCTAATTGTCAGGATTATATGATAGAGGGGACCTACGGCTTTACGTGGGATTCGGAACATCTGTGGGTCGCTACATCATCTGAATGCGGAAGACGGTCACTCTTACCTAGATCCAATGTCGCTTAAATTCTCTAATCTTACGGGAAGTGGTATTGCGACGTGGCCGGCCACGACCTAAAGTTTCGGAAAAAGGTCGCCCAGAAAAATAAATTTAAAAAATTATACAAAATTATTAACGGGTAATGTTGTATTTTTGTTTGTACATATTTTTGTAGAATAACAGTAACAAAATTAAAAGAAAAAATCAGGTTATTACTAATTACTAATTAGTAATTTTTTAAATTTTTTATAGTTTTATGTTTTTAGGCGAACCTTTTTCCGAAACTGTACCTCTGTTTGTGCATGCATTTACATATAAAGGAAATACTGCTATGAAGAACCCACGCATCGATGTGTTTTCAGAAGAGAAGAAAAACACTCTGTACATATTACAGAAATTAAGCCAGCGAAAGGATTGAAAACCAACATACGATCGACACCTCATGGTGAAAACTACGTGAAAACTACGTGACAACTACGTCAAAACTAACCTAGCCAACCTGTTGTACGCAGGTGTGAGCTATAGAGGAGAAATCGAAGGAGTCTCTTCCCCGTTAGCATTAATCAATCGTTGGAGCAAATTTAGATTAAAAGTAGAACCTCCTTTTTTTCTCAAGTATATACGATTGAGACTCAATGAAAAATGGAAAGATAAAAAGAGTTGTTGTTTTTACTACTATTTTTTCTTTTTTAGTGTTTGTCTTCGGTCTTTGATTTCTTTCAATGAATATAAATTAGTTGAGAAGCTTTGAAATATATCTTTGCTTTATTACTGCGAGTGAATCCAAAAGGAATATATAAAAGTAATGAAAAATGCTTCTTATTTCAGAAGCTAATGTTCTTGAATACACATCTGAGAGAGAGAGAGAGAGAGAGAGAGAGAGAGAGAGAGAGAGAGAGAGAGAGAGAGAGAGAGAGAGAGAGAGAGAGAGAGAGAGAGAGAGAGAGAGAGAGAGAGAGAGAGAGAGTGAGTTACAAGGAAAAGAAGTACCTCAAAAGGCCTTGCGACCCATACCGAGGAGGTACCAATGGCAACGGGTGCCAGGGAAAAATTCTTTCACCCTAAAATAGTGTGCAAGATTCGGTTTAACCTTTTCATGAGCAGATCCACAGAAGAACTCTTCACAACTTCTGAAGGTAGCCTGTTCCACGTGTAACAGATCTTATGGGTAAAGTAATTCCCACACACACTAGTCCTAAACCGTTTCAAATCCAACTTCCAACCATTGTTGCGAGTTGAGTTATCATTTAAACTAAACATGCTTCTAAAATCGACATCGTTGAACCCGCGTAAGAGCTTGAAAACCTCGATCAGTTGACCGCGCAGCCTCCGAGTTTCCAGCGAAAACAAATTCAGGGCGCGTAACCGTCGATTGTAGCCCATATGCCTAACGGAAGGGATTAACTTTGTGGCCCTCGCCTGGACTCGCTCCAGCCTCTCAATATCTTTCCTGAGGGTGGGCGACCAGAACTGCACAGCATACTTCAGGTGCGGCCGAACCAGGGAATTGTACAGAGAGAGCACAATCTCCTTGTTCCGAAATCGAAATTGTCTCCTGATATAACCCAACAGCTTCTGGGCTTTCTTTTCCACCTCTACACACTGTTTGGTAAACTTAAGGTCGCTGCTAATTAGTACACCCAAGTCCTTTTCCAAATCAGTGGCCTCGATGTTACTCCCCAACATGGATTAGTTCGACTTGGGATTGGCGTAGCTAATGTGCATAACCTTGCATTTACCCAAATTAAACGGCATTTGGCATTTTTCGGACCACTCTCGTATCCTACGTAGGTCCGCACGCAGTTGCTCGATCGCCTCGGGCGTCCCAACATTGGCCCCAAGCTTGGTGTCATCAGCGAATTTGGCGATCCTACTGACGATGCCAGCCTCGATATCATTTACGTAAATGATAAACAACAGTGGCCCAAAACAGAATCCTGAGGAACCCCGCTAGTGACCGAGGCCCAACCTGAGCTAGCCCTTTAATGACAACCCTCTGCCGCCTATTCTTCAGCCAGTTTTCAATCCACCTACCTACTTCCCCACCGATACCCAGCGCGCGCACTTTGGCCATTAGCCGGCTGTGAAGTACCTTATCAAAGGCTTTCTGAAAGCCGAGATAAAGTATATCAATCGCCCTACTCTTATCATACTCACTCCACATGACGTGAAAAAACTCGAGCAGGTTGGTGAGACACGACCTATGCCGTCTAAACCCATGTTGGGAGTCCCCAAGCAGCTTGTAGGAATCCAAATGGTCAACAATCCTATCCGCTATTATCCCCTCTAATAATGTACCTACAACCGAAGTGAGACTAATGGGACGATAGTTCCCTGGACTTTCGTGATCCCCTTTCTTAAAGATAGGGGTCACATTAGCTTCCCTCCAGTCACCAGGCACCTGGCCCGTCTCCAACAATTTGTTGAAGACTGTAGCCAGGTGGGGAGACACCTGGCAGCGCACTTCCAGCAAGACTCTGGGGAGAAACTGGTCTGGCCCAGGAGCCTTAAGCGCGCTCAGTTTGTCTGTTCTATCGGCAACGACTGTCGCGGTACACCGAACACTATCCAGGCCAGCACCTTCGTGCCTGACGCCTGGCTCGGGGATGACGCGGGTGTCCTCCCTGGTGAACACTCCTGCAAAGTACTCATTCACCACATTAGCGATGTCCGCGTCGGAGGTCCGCAGCGCGCCGCTGGGGTCCTTTAACGGGGCTATCATGCTTCCAATGGGCTTTCTACTATTAACATAACTGAAGAACTCCTTAGGATTACCCTTGCAGAGGCTTGCCACCCGTAGTTCTTCGTTACGTTTCGCTAGCCAAACCTTCGCCTTCACTTCCCTGCACAGGCGGACATACGCCTCAGTGTTCTCATGGGAACGATTGTCCTTCGCCCTCCTATACGCAGCTTTCCTATTTCGGATAGCCGAAGCGATGTCACGACTGAACTACTTAAGCTGCGTTGAAGCAGGGTGACCGGTTTTGAGGGTATGGCAGCAGACTGCAGTACCATAAACTGGTCCCGGAATGCACTCCACACTCCCTCAACATCGCCGCCGACCTCTAACCCCATCTCACCTACGCTATCCCGGAGGCCAACAAAGTCCGCCCGCCGTAGATCGAGCTTACTGCCTCTCGAGTTACTACGCTTCACCCGAGAGGCGCAGACAGAGAACCTAATCAGACCGTGATCACTTCCGCCCAACGATTCGTCAACGGTGAGGCCAGTGACGAGGTTGTCTTCAGTCGTGAATACTAAGTCTAGAATGCTTTCGCCTCGTGTAGGCCCATTGACTCACTGAGTCAGGAAGTTCTCATCAGCAAAGTCAACTAGCCTCCTCCCTTCGGCATCAGCCGTCCTGACTTCCCACTTTATGCCGCGACAGTTGAAGTCTCCTAAAACTACACACACCCTGTCCCCTAGCAGGCTACGGAGTTCGGTGTACAGGGCTGTATCCTCCTCGAGGAGGAGATGCGGAGGTCTGTACACCAAGATTAACCTATAGTTCGTCCCTCCCACGTTCAGATCGACGCCAAGCAGCTCCCGTTCCGATCGGAACTGGCAGTCAACCGGACTCAACGTGTCCCTGACGTATATTAGTACCCCCCCCTCCCCACGGGTGCGGTCCTTGTGAAACATTCTATACAGAAGAGAGAGAGAGAGAGAGAGATTAAATAATTCAATGGATTACTTCCCACTCAATATCATTCCACAATTTGGAATGCTCGAACTTGGAATTCCAAATTTGGGAAGAGAATTTCTTGAATTGGAAAGGGTAAAAAGAGACGTGAAGCAATTGCGGACCGAGTGGTATTTTCAATGAAAAAATGAAAAATGTAAATTAAGTGGGAAATCGTACAGTGGGAATGGGAATGGATTGATTTGAGAACTGCCTCGTTGACGTTCTCACTCTGGATTTCTCACACGGGCGACGAATGAAATAGGAATGACATTGAGTGGGAAGAGACCACTTTATTACATGTAATCTCGACTGTATATATACACACCAGTGATGTAGGACTCGAGACCTTTTTCTCTGGTCTCGGTATCGGTCTCGGTCTCGGTCTCGACCATGATGGTTTCGACTACATCACTGCTGAGTATGTTGATGTTCCTCAAATGCAACGAACACTTATTTTGTTTTAAGTAGGCATTTAACTGCTGAAAACTGTCACAAACTATGAATTTGTGAATAAATTCTGAGTAAATTTTGTAATTGTCACTTGAGAACCTCTTTAGAATCTTATTCTGGAATGTGAAATACAGAGCTTAGGAATTAGGCATTACACAATACTGAATACGTGCAAACATTGCATATGGTCTCGGTCTCGGGTGCTTAGGTCTCGGTCTCGGTCTCGGCCATCGTGGTCTCGACTACATCACTGATATACATATTAAAACCCAATGACCGTGTAAAATAAGTAGGGCAATTAAAATCCCTAAAAGTTAAAAGAATAAAACATGCCTGAGGCATGACGATTTTTATTGAATACTCCATTTCGTTCTGACTTTCACTTTTAGTTTCTGCCCACCGCCTGAATGAAGAGAGGGAAGACTCTCTCGATAAGCTTCGCGGTTTTTAGTTTTTTATTCTTTTAACTTTTGGGGATTTTAATTGTCTTATATATATATATATATATATATATATATATATATATAGCTAATAGAGATGGAGTTATGACGTTCATTTAATCACGGTGAATTATAATTGAATTATAAGTGAAGTTAATTCTTTCTTGAATGGGTCCTTTTCCTAATGGGTTCACACACATTTTAACAACTTAGAAGCTTGTTAGGAATTAATTCATGTTGGAGTGTGACAGTACTTACAGTATATGCGTTGAAGGCACTCCCAAACAACTTTATTCCCAACAAGCTCCGAAGATGTTCAGAGGTGTTTGAACGAAACGTCACCAAAAGGGGATAAAACAAGAACAACTGTGAAGAAAAAATTGCCTTATAAGTCAAGAGTTGGATTTTAATTAAGAAATATTAATTGAATTATGATTAATGTATTATACGATTAATAAATGTTGATGAACACTTTAAATTATGCGTTGTTTATTTAATCGTAATTAAGTTGTTACATTAATTTTGATTAAGTTGATAATTACTTTGTTAAGATTTAGTCGGTCGCCCGCTGAAGTGTTGTTATTTTTAGACTTTGATGGAATATGCCGTAGCCACGTTGCTTCACCACTTCCAGTCAGATCAGCGAAGTTAAGCGATGTTGGGTTTATTCACTCGATAGCTGCGTGGTTGACCAACCTCCGCGTTCGGATGATGTAATGACCCGTGATCCGGATGATTCCACATAAAGCTGTATAGGCCACCTCTGTCACTTGACCTTTACCGTTAAGGGGAAGCTTCATCAATTTAAATATAATTCTTATTACCAGACTTTGATCATGCAATTTCTTTCGTTCGTATAAAATTCCCCTTTAAAAACCCATCGTCATTATGTATCCTTTACGCGATATATATATATATATATTGGAGTAATGAAGATTTAGTGGTAAGCATTTTGTTTATCCTCCAAAACAGGAACAGGAAGCCACGTAAAGCCATGTTAAAACTTAAAGCTTTGAATTATTAATTCGTTAATATTATTAAGCCTATAAAAGCAAAATAATGGAAGCAGAAACCAAACAGAACCGTTCTCTTTTGAGGAATTCATGAAGAAGTACTTTTAATAATCTTCACAAAGAAAGTAAAGAATTATTTTAGTGTCACGGGTCTTTGAAATGATTTCTAGACTTGAAGGGAACGTCGCTCGTTGGGTAACATCGTTTCTCACCATCGTTCGACTCCCGATGGTACTAGTTGTATTAATACAGGAGTTAGAGCGATGGGTCGCGTTGGTTGGCCTGAACGTTGTTCCTGTTTGTGGCCCTCCCCACCGATTATTATTATTAATATTATTTTACCGCGCAGCACCCCATCTCCTTCTCTTTGAGGGAATTTATACGTACTACGTATTATTTAGTATTGTTTTAAAAGGTAAATTAAATTTGGTTCCTTTATTAAATTAATTACAATCTGACTTAAAAGTTCTTAAGTCAAATTTGTCTCCTCATTTAAATTCAGGATTATTCAAATGAGAAGCTATTTCGATATTTTGGCAGATTTTAACTTTGAAAGAGAAGAGAAATTGAAAACGGATTTGAATTGCATGAGGAATTGCAAATACGAAAACAGCTGCTCTTGACAGGAAGCAACCAACCCGAAATTATTTAATTCTAATGAAATTGATTTTTTTTTTGTCGGGAGGGTTAAATTTTTTATTTCTATTCTAAAAATTTTGAGAATTTCTAGTTTGAAAAAGTTGTTTCCAGTTACGAGATCTTCGCGATAATAATAATAATGACCTGAGAGTTTGATTTTTTTTCAGTAGTGGAGTAAAAGAAACGAGTGACAAAATGGTCAAAATGCATTTTCTGTTTGAAAAGACAGATTATTCTTCCCTCTATCACCTCCAATTGGCAGATATCCCATTTTGTGATTGGAAACATTGGGATATCTGTCAATTGGAGGTGATAGAGGGAAGAATAATCTGTCTTTCAAACAGAAAACTCATTTTGCCGATTTTATCACAGACGTGAGAAATTCTGGAATTGGAATGAGCTTATTTCGGAGTAACCTAATGAACGATTCCCACTTTGGGATTCCTCGCCTGACGACGAGATAGAATTGATGAAGTAACTTATGAGACCTTTTTCCATCAGCTAAATAATATATATATATATATATATATATATTATATATATATATATATATATATATATATATATATATATATATATATATATATATATATATACATATATATATATATATATCAGGCCGGGTCGAAATTTTTGATTTCTTAGGTACATAGTGTGAGGTGGTTCAATCAATCATAGTAACACCCTGGTAAAATATTTTTGAATTCTGAGGACCCCTACCCCCCCTACCGGTTTCAGTTTTTTCAGAAAATTCATAAAATTCGAGATAATTTGTGATTTACTTCGAAATTTTTTTATTACCACCAAAGTTCGCTTATAAAACAGTTATATTTATTTTTTAATGAAAAAAAATTAAAAAAATTAAAAAAATGCATGAAAAAAAATTTAATACATAAATTTTTAGCTATTATTGGTAGAAATTTAGAAATTAAGAGAGAGAAATTCAGTAAAATTTTTTACCTAAAACTAATGTTTTTTTTTTATTCCTTCCATTGACCTTTCCACTCAAAAGTAGGCAGTTCTTTTCTAGACTCTAAAGTATTTAAAATAAATTTATGCCGATTAATATAACCAATTCTTTCCTGGCTAGATTTAGTTACTAAGTTCACACCTCGTTCAACGCTTTGGCTGTGACATGGAAAATCTAGTATTTCTAGAGGTTTAGTTCTAATCTGAAGCAATTGCTCATTCTGAAGTTTTGGCTAAATTTTCATAGGTATATCTATTTTGAAAATTTTCTATTAATTCTAAGTCTTCTTCATAATCTAAGTCCTCTCTGTTTTGAAAATCGACATCTTCATTTTCATTATCATCTTCTATCACTTCTGATGATGCAAATTCCCTTGCTTCTCTTAATTTTTCTTTTGATTTCTTTTCCTTTTCCTGTGCTTTTTGGATTTTGCCCAACTTTCTCAAATTACTTGAAGTAGTTTTTTTATCAATTTTTCCTAACTGGTTTTTTCTTTCTTTTTGACCAATAAAAACTTCCCATTCAATAATAGGTATTTTATGTTCACACCTACAAAGTTTTCTATCCCTTATGCCTTTATCATAACAGTGGCATGGAGATATGTCAAACATCTCGTCATATTTCTTTAATTTTTCATATTTTTCATTTCTTTTTATCATAGGGTATTTAGTTAACTTATCATCTTCTATAAGTCTAGTAACTCTAACATAAATTCCCTTTGTATTAATTGTTGGGAAAGAAAATTTTTGCCAAATTTCTTTTATATCTTGAACAACTACGTTATAGCAATCATTTTTACTTATTTTACCCTGTGCTTTAGATTCTTCCTCTCGAACAATAAAATGGAAGTGCCTTACAACATCAGCTTTTGATGGCGTCATGGCAGATGAAAATTTTGCTGGATATCCGAAGGCTGCATTGTGGCTTCTTTTTCTAGTAGCCATAATTTAATTTAATAAGATTTTAACTATATTTTATTTATTACTGATATTTTAAAATTAAATAACATATTTTAATACAAACTTTTAACATTCTAGGTACCTAAATAGGAATCTGGAGAGAAAAAACAAAAATAATGCAATATTAGGTCTTATATCCGGTGCTATGAGTCAGCACCGGATTTAAGACCCTACCCCCTACCCCCCGATCGCAAAAAAAGTTGGTGAATGGTCTATTCTGATGTAATTCGTGCCGGGGAACTCGATTTTGGCCATCCGAAAGCAAAAAAATTAATATTTGTCGATTTTTACGATTTTCGATTTTTGGCCTATTTCCCATACAAATTCATATGGAAAAAAGTGAGTATCGGTAGGGGGGGTTAGCGAAGGTCCCACACACTTGATTTTTGGTGTGGATACTACTATTACAAAATGATCAACCTCACAATATGTACCTAAGCAAAATCTTGACCTTGACCCCTTTTCGACCCGGCCTAATATATATATATATATATACATATAGTGTAATGGTCAGCATCGCTGATTACAAATCCACCGGCCCCGGGTTCGGTTCCCGGTGAGAGCAGGCGGCGCACAACTTACCCATCTGATCATCCTTCCATAAAAATTGGTTGGTAGATAAATGAGTGCCCTCGGTGGCCTAGTGGTTAAGGCGCTCGGCTGCTGATCGGGAGGTCGTGAGATCGAGTCAGAGGAAGACTTTGTAATTTCTTACCACCCGTGTTGGGTCGTGGTTCGGATTTCACGTGAAGGTGTAAGTCCAAGGTGGGGCATCAAGCTCGACCTTTGTCAGAATGAAAAATTCGGGCGAAGCAAAACCAAGGTTAACTAAGGTTTTATATATACAATATATAGATATATAAACAAGTTTCTCCTTTTCATATTTACAATAACTTTTTTAATTAAGACTAACTGTTAATTCCTTTTCTTTTCAACCCAAAGGCATAATTTCTAGTCATGAGAAACTTTTTAATCCAACTGTATATAGTTGTTTTCAGAAAAACTTTAATTTTCATAAACTGCTTTGTTTTGCAACACCGACTTTCCGCTCGAATTAACAATTACAATAATTTGTAGAAGTAAACATTTTTTTTAACATTAAAACTATTCTTTAAAATTTAATACTTAAATTTTTATTATACATTTAGTCATATTTTTAAATTGTTTATGCATCTCAAACTTTTGTGTATATATATACACTCACACACACACACACACACACACACACACACACACACACACACACCGGGTGATTACAAATTATCTTCCCGATTTTAAACATTAATTATGAAAAAACTAACAAAGCTACAGCAAAAAGCAAGATATACAAATAAAGAAGAACCTGAAAAGTTTTATTTCCAAGTTATTGAAGTTCAATATGAGCTCATTTCGTGGCTCTGCAGACATCAAAGCGGTATTCTGTTTCCCTCCATACATTTTGTAGCATATCATACTGAACTTTTCTAACAGCCTCACGTATCTTTTTCTTCAAATGTTCCAAAGTTGTTGCCATTGGTGGAACAAAAACTTCATTTTTAACATAGCCCCAAAGGAAGAAGTCAAGGGGTTAGATCGGGCGAATCCAACGATCAGGCAATTACTCATTCAGGAATGTTGTGACCTCATTGTGGAAATGGGGTGTCGCACCATGCTGCTGAAACCACACATCAACATTGTCCTCTAGCAGCTGGGGCATTCAGCAAAGAATGGACCGTACACTTTCTCAGCGGTAAGAGCACAAAACACGCTAATTTCAGGACTATCTCTGACGTGTTCAATATTGCAAATAAAAATCCTCTGAAATATTCTTTATTTGTATATCTTGCTTTTCGCTGTAGCTTTGTTAGATTTTAAAAATAAATGTTTAAAATCGGGAAGATCATTTGTAATCACCCGGTATATATATATATATATATATATATATATATAAACTGCAAACACGCAGTATAATTAACGTAAAGAACGACGCTTGTATAGGAGAATATACCGCGCAAGATGAGAGAGAGAATTACGGCATTTGATTGAATGAGGCCCATGGTGTAATGGTTATCATATCTGACCGGCAATTGGAAGATCCCGGGTTCGATTCCCGGGTGGTTACCTCATTTTTTCATTTGTTTCGTTCTCTCTCTCTCATCTTGCGCGGAATATTCTCCTATACAAGCGTCGTTCTTTACGTTAATTATACTGCGTGTTTGCAGTTTAAATGTATATAATGTACGGCATGCGAGGGTGTCCCCTTGGGGCATTGGTTTCTGCGCGTATGTAGAAGAATTACGGCATTTGATTGAATGAGGCCCATGGTGTAATGGTTATCATATCTGACCGGCAATCGGAAGATCCCGGGTTCGATTCCCGGGTGGTTACCTCATTTTTTCATTTGTTTCGTTCTCTCTCTCTTATCTTGCGCGGAATATTCTCCTATACAAGCGTCATTCTTTACGTTAATTATACTGCGTGTTTGCAGTTTAAATGTATATAATGTACGGCATGCGGGAGGTGCCCCCTTGGGGCATTGGTTTCTGCGCGTATGTAGAAGAATTACGGCATTTGATTGAGTGAGGCCCATGGTGTAATGGTTATCATATCTGACCGGCAATCGGAAGATCCCGGGTTCGATTCCCGGGTGGTTACCTCATTTTTTCATTTGTTTCGTTCTCTCTCTCATCTTGCGCGGAATATTCTCCTATACAAGCGTCGTTCTTTACGTTATATATATATATATTATATATATATATATATATATATATATATATATATATGCAATAAAATCACTGAACAACACGTGATCTTTTTAATAAGCAAAGAACCACAGGGAAAAGGAAACATAAAGTCCGAGCGCTTTCGTGATATATTCACATCTTCAGGGACAAGAAATATATATATATATATATATATATATATATATATATATATATATTGCTTATACGCGGAAAAATAAATGTGAGCAATTATTTGCCGAAAGCGAAAAATGCGCCAATGCGCGCTCTAGTGTTTTCTCCTACACTCTCCAACACTCCCGCATCTCCCTCCCTCTCGCGTCACCCCTCGCATCACCTTTGTCTCAGTCCTGCTACCGCGTTAAGTTCAGTGAAGTTGTGTTGGATTATTTTTGTCGTATTTTGCCGATGTTTTGCTATTACCCTAAGACAGCAGTATGGCACCAAAACGTAAAGCATCTGCGAGTGATAGTGAAGAGAAGAAAAGTCGTAAGGTTATGACATTAGCCGAAAAAATAAAGATTCTTATCTAGAATCTTTATTTTTTCGGCATAAAATCACTTGGCCGCGAGTACCACGTGAATGAGTCTACCATACGCACCATCCGAAAGAATGAAGAAAAGATGCGTGCTATTTTCATTTAATATATTTTTATTTATCATATGTAAATATCATTATGTTTATGATTTTATTATGTTCTTATTTCATATACAATATAGGTAGGGAAATTCATTTGTGTGTGAATAAAAATCTACATAGCTAAGTATTAATGGGAGACTTTACGCGGCCGCGTTCACGTATCCCCATTTATCCCCATAAGATATTACGTTTGTCCAACGCGGATTTACCTAACGCGCCGTTCTCGAGGAACCTAACCCCCGCATTGGACGAGGGTTTACTGTATATATAAGGTGTCCCAAAAAAACTATATACTCTTTATAGCATCATATATTTTATAATTAAAACAAAACAAAACAATATATTGTTATAGCAATTGCCAATGAAAGGTAAATTAGTAATCTAAGTGATCAAAATGTTATAGCGAGTTGTTTGCATATAAAATTTAATTAACTACGCCATGTGCTCAAAATGTTCTCCGGCGGCATGAATGCACTTTTGAATGCGTCGACTAAGCCTGGCCTTGTTTTATCAAAGGCTTTGTAATGGCGAAGCCTATGGACCGAACGTAGTCTAGTCACTCACTAGCTTGCTTCGGACTTAGCCTACGCACTCATTCCACGATACAAACTCTACAGCATTCAACTTTATTCAGTTCAGCAAAAGAACCCATGTTGCGTAAACGTTTGACACTGGAGCAACGAAAAAGTGTTCTGAAATGGTATTGGAAATTTGAGAATGTGTCCGAAGTCCAGCGGCAATGGATCCGGGAATTTGGTACAAAGCCACCGAAACGTCTCGCCATTACAAGCATCCGTGACAAGTTTGAGGCAGAGGGATCTGCTCAAGATATGCACAAGCGAAGATCTGGACGAGCAAATCAAGTGCGAGTGATGAAAACTCCGTTTTAGTGTTGCAAAAATTTAATCGATCACCACAGAAATCAGTTAGGCAATGCGCCCGTGAGACCGAAATCAGCAAATCAGGTGTTCACCGGATTTTAAAGTCGGCAAAATGGAAAAGCTACATTCCAAGTTTGTTACACGCCATGACTGAAGATGACCCTGATCGCAGACTCGAATTTTGTGAATGGTTTCAGTCAATGGAAGCCGAAGACGTACAGTTTGCCAACAAAATCGTGTGGTCTGATGAAGCTACCTTCAAGCTGAATGGCACAGTAAATCGACACAACTGCAGGTACTGGTCACTTGATAATCCACACGTTTATGTGGATAAACATGTTAATTTACCAGGATTAACAGCATGGTGTGGTTTATCATCCAGGGGTTTGGTTGGACCATTTTTCTTTAATGGGACAGTTACCGGTGCCGCATATCTCGACATGCTGCGGACAGAAATTATACCTGCAGTTCGGAAGTTGTTTGGAAACGACGACTTTTACTTTCAACAAGATGGAGCCACCCTCATTATCATTGTGATGTCAGAAGGTACCTCGATGAAACGTTGCCTAACCGTTGAATAGGACGAAGAGGAAGCGTTGAGTATCCTCCACGTTCACCGGACTTGACTCCACTTGATTTTTACTTGTGGGGCTACCTGAAGGATGCAGTTTATGGTACAAGACCTGCAACACTCGAACACCTTAAGGATGCAATTAGGGAAAAGTGCGGGACCATCACAGCATCCACATTAGTCCATGTCTGCGAATCAGTTAGTGGACGCATTCAAAAGTGCATTCATGCCGCCGGAGAACATTTTGAGCACTTGGCGTAGTTAATTAAATTTTATATGCAAACAACTCGCTATAACATTTTGATCACTTAGATTACTAATTTACCTTTCATTGGCAATTGCTATAACAATATATTGTTTTGTTTTTTTAAATTATAAAATATATGATGCTATAAAGAGTATATAGTTTTTTTGGGACACCCTGTGTATATACACACACATATATATATATATATATATATATATATATATATATACACACACACACACATATATATATATATGGGATGATGTTGATGTTGATGTCTATCGGTCTGTCTGTCTGTTCGTTTTGGTATGCACGTCAAGGAAAAACCAGGGAAGGTTTTAGTAACACACTCGCTCCGTCCAGCCCCCCAGGTTGTGTTTCGGGGGGTTGCTGTGTAAGGCGCAGTGGGCATTCTAGTATATATATATCAGGGCTGGCAGGTCGGACCCGGACCCGGACCTAGACCCGGGCTTAACCCGAAAGTGAGATAAGACCCGGACCCGGACCCGGACCCGATAGTGAATTAGAAAAAAGACCCGGACCCGGACCTGAAAGTGAATTTTAAAATTGACCCAGACCCGGAAACGACCTGAAAGTAGTAGACCCGCACAGCCCTGATATATATATATATACAGTATATATATATATATATATATATATATATATATATATAAAATTTAAGTGCTAATTATATTAATTAAATGTCAATTTATTTTTTCAGTATATGAGAATAATTAAGTGTATATAATTATACCATAGTTTAACTTTACTTGGTCTAATGCTATCCGCAACAGAGGAGAGGCTTTCAGAAAGTACCGTCGCTATCCAACTCTTGACTCTCAGCTTATATTTTTGTCCGGAATCATGCAAGATGTTTTTCGACTCACCAAAAATTCCTTCATCAGACAAAAATGTGAAAAACTATCCAATTCTAATTCTTCTCGCTCTTTCTGGCATCTGGCTAAGAACCTCTTCAACAACTTTACTTCCTCTTCTTTCCCTCCTCTTTTCCATTCCGACTGCTCAGTTGCCGTCTCTTTTCCTGAGAAAATTGAACTCTTCGCTCAAACTTTCTCTTCCAACTCAACCCTGGACGATTCCGGTGCTGTTCCTTCATCTCCTCCCCCCTCCTCTGACTTTATTATGTCTGAAATTAGAATATCTTCGAAAGATTTTCTTTCTACCGTATCTGGGCTCAACTCCAGGAAGGCGTATGGTCCTGATGGTGTTCCTCCTGTTGTTCTTAAGAACTGTGCTTCTGTGCTGACACCCTGCCTAGGCAAACTTTCGTCTTTGCCTTTCATCTGGTATTCTTTCTTCCTGCTGGAAGTTCGCTTTCATTCAGCCTGTCCCAAAGAATGGTGACCGCTCTCAACGCTCCAACTATCGTTCAATTGCTTTGATTTCTTGCTTTTCTAAAGTTTTTAAATTCCTAAAGTTCTAAAGTTTTTGAATAGGAAGATTCTTAAACACCTCTCTTCTCGCAGTCTTCTTTCAGATCGTCAGTATGGGTTCCGCAAGGGACGCTGTACTGGATCCCCTTACTTCCAACAATACACTACTCAATCCTTCCTCTTCTCTTAACATTCTTGGTGTTTCCTTTTCTCGTGATCTTTTCTGGAAAGATCACATGTACTCTCCTTCCAAAACAGCTTCTAAGAGGTTAGGTGTGTTGTACCGCCTCCTTACTTGACCGGGTGGAATCAAAGGCTTTTCATCTCATTAATTCTCCGCCTCTTACTGATTGTCTTCAATATCTCTCTCTTCGCCGCAATGTTGCCTCACTCTCTCTATACTATCGCTAATATAACGGACAGTGCTCTTCTGAACTCTCTAACTGCATACCTCTTCCTTTAAAGAGAGCACGCAGTACCAGACTTTCGACACATTCTCATTCCTTTTCTGTCCAACTCTCTAACGCAAAGGTTAATCGGTATTTTCAGTCTTTCATCTACTCAACCGGTCAACTCTGGAACAATCTTCCTTAATCCATCTTTCCTTCTCTCTATAACCTCCAATCTTTCAAACGCAGTCCCCAGACATCTCTTAATTAAACCCTGGACCTTGATTTTGGTTTTCTTCTTCTTTTATGGGAAGGAAAGGGACGTTTATGCGGACATTCGCCCTTGGCCCCTCCTTCCTGCAGAAAAAAAATAAAGGTTAGGAAATATTTACTGCGATGGCTTCGTCTCTTACCTCTCCTCATTAGCTTAAATACGCTCTCGAGCGAAACCTGTTGTTGTTATAATCAAAGAAGGAAGTCATTAATTAAGGGAAATTTTGTAAATAAGAATTCATAACAATTTCTTACATTTCCTTATATAATTTCACTTAAATTAGAATCTTTTTAATTTTTATGAGTAAGGAAAACATTATTTTTACTTACTTTCGTTACTTTTGTTGTTTTCGATCTGCGTTCGAACCCTCTGCGGCAGCATCCCGCTTCATTTCGGTGATTTTATGTACGATGTTGCCAAATCACTACTCAAAGGGTTAAAAACGAAGTGGGTGTAGTTGGTTCGGCATTTTTCCGAAGCCAGAAAATATATTATAATCTTTCAGGTAACTTTAATATTTAAATTATAGTTGTTCAACTTAACAAAAACAATAAAAAAAATGATAAGTATAGCTTAAGAATTTTAAATAAGTTATATACTGCCAAAATGTTCATGAAGTTGACCCGATTCCAAAATGAACAGACAGAACCACGCGTATTCCTCCCCCCCAAAGTATTTTGTTTGAATATTGGGAAAGAGAGTGAAAGACTTCTTGAAACAGACTATTTTTTTTTTTTACTTTTGAAGTTTATACAAAAGTCTTGTCACTTTTTTGTTTAAAATAATCAAGGGTTGTGACGATGCTGTGGAAATGTTGTAATCTTTCATTTACTTTTTTCATTGTAATTATAAAATAAGAAAAGAACGCATATAGTCATTGCGTTTGTTATCAACGAACTAATATGGAAATATGTTATTTTTTTAACTTAATGAAATGTCGTCCGAAGTTTAATATAGGTCGATAGCCTTAAAGTGTGTATTTGTATTCTACCTTATCGATAGAGATATGTTTTATAAGGTTGGTGGCTGTAGTTTTCGCGTATCCCGGAAACGATTTATATGAGCTTATTTTATATAAGCTTATAAAATATATAGGTAGACTATTTTGGTATCTTTGTACTTCTTTCCAAGGTATTTTTCTGAATTGAATCATCATTTATAATTAGTGAAGCCTTTTTCACATTTACAGTAGCGTAGAGTTAACTTGGATCTTTTAAACTATTTCTCCCCCAGCTTCAGAGAGGGGGGACATAGTTTAAAAGGTCATTATCAGGGGGCAGATAATTTAACAGGTTTTACTTATCGTTGAAAAGATCAACATTTGGGTGGTGATTGTTGAGAACAGTTTTTCTTATGTAGAATTTAAATTTGAATCTGTTTTTTTTGTATGGTATTTCTTGTGCAAAATGATATTAACGGAGATATAAGCAATTTTTGGATCGATTAAAATCGATTGAAATAGTATGGTAGTAATTATTCGTTTTACCCCAGCGGGGTCAATTATGATATAAGAATAAGTTTTTCTGGTGTATTTTGGTTTTTTTTTTTCAAATCTGACCTTCATTTCTTGTGCAAATGAATTATTGAATGCTCGGTTAGGTCAACTGTACGCCCTTGATGATTGGTTAGGTTGTCGTAATATTTTCGTTAGTTTTAATGAAAATATCACGATATCCCAACTAACGAAAATATCACGACGTGACGACAACCTAACCAATCATCAAGGCGTACAGTTGACCTAACCGGGCATTCAATAATTCATTTGCACAAGAAATGAAGGTCCAATTTGGGATCACCTGAAGATCAGGGCCCCCAGCCTTCTTTAGTTAGCTTTATAAGGCTAACTAACGAAAATATCACGACCTAACCTAACCAATCGTCAAGGGTGTACAGCTGACCTAACGATTGGTTAGGTTAGGTCGTGATACTTTCGTTAGTTAGCCTTATAAGGCTAACTAAAGAAGGCTGAGGGCCCTGATCTTCAGGTGGTCCCAGATTTGAATAAAACACACCAAAATACACCAGAAAAACCCATTCCCATCAATCATACATTTTGATGAACGGAGGGCTTATCGCGGCATTCAAGGGTTAGGATTCCAGCACCGGACTGTAAATCACGGTGTTAATTTTGTTGAGCCAAACGGTGTACATACGCAGCACATAGAATCTTACTGGCACAAGCATAAACAACACATTAAAGAAATGATGGGATACAAGCGCGATTTCTTACACTGGTTGGTACCTGCAATAGGGTTGCCAGATTTTTCAAATGCCCATGCGGGACAAAACATTTTCTGAGGTTTTTTTTAAGACCAAATTTTTTTTCAAATTGAAACTAGATTTCTTCAACGGTTACAACAAACAAAATTAGAAAAAATGTATTACAATATATTTAACAATTAAACATAAAATGAACAAATTGAAATTGTTATACATAATATTGAAATTCTAAATCAATTCATCCCTAAAAAATTTGCTTTGCGGGACATTTTGAACGCAGGATTTTGACGCGATTTTGGCGCGATAGATTTAATCGAAATGCTTTTAATGACTTATGTGAGCATATTAAAATATTTGGTATTTGTAGGTTATCTCCCCCCCACCAATTTTGACAGAATATTTTCGTTAAAACTAACGAAAATATCACGACTTAACCTAACCAATTATCAAGGGCGTACAGTTGATCTATTAGTAACTAGTAAATACTATTTCAGAAACAAACAATGTTATAATTAATAATAGATCAACTGTACGCCCTTGATAATTGATTAGGTTAAGTCGTGATATTTTCGTTAGTTTTAACGAAAATATTCTGTCAAAATTAGTGGGGGGGAGATAGCCTACAAGTACCAAATATTTTATCCTATGTAAATAAATAATGGTTCTCTATTTATTATATGTTTGCAATAAATAGTAAATTTGTTGTTATTGTTTTCAGAGCAAGTGTAGTTTACGTCCCCCTGACGCAAAAGGGGACACAAACTACACTAGGTCAAAGTTGGGGAACGTAAACTACACTTAGATCTTTCGGAGACATTTTTTAAATGAATCCATCAAATAAAATGTTAAAACTAACGAAAATATTACGGCTTAACCCAACCAATCGTCAATATATATATATATATATTATATATATATTTTCACCTGTCTGTTTGTTGGTTTGTTTGTCCTTTATGCAAGCGCAAACCGTTCGACCAAGAGCTACTAAATTTGGCACGGGAACCTCTTATGGGATGAAGAATGTTAATAAATTAAATAATTAAAATTACTGGACCCGAAGGCCCCAGCACCGCGATTAAACTACAGAAAAGAACGCAGCCGTGAAAATTTTGAGCTTCACATTGTGTCAAGATTTCTGAATCTTAACATTTTCATGACTAATTATTTGGTCAGTAAAACTATAGAAAAGAACAGTCATGAAAATCTTGAGCTTCACATATAATTATTTTTTAGGACGACTTCAAACCGTTTGACCTAGAGCGAATAGTTACAGGAAGTTAATGTGGCAATGTTTTTTTGTAGTTTTTGAAAATCCCAACAACTTTACCATGCCACCAAAGAAACGGGCAAGTTTGGGCAGATCTACATCAGCAGCCAGAAAAAATAAAGAAGCTCGGAAGCAGGAAAGCTCACAAGAAAGACAATCACTCCTTGAAGTTGACCGTGAAGGACATGCAACAGCCAGAGCAAGAGAAAACCTCCAAGAAAGACAATCATGTCTTGAAGCTGTCCCAGAAAGTGTAGCAGCTACCAGAGCAAGAGCAACACTACAAGAAAGACAATCACGTCTTGAAGCTGTCCGGAAAGTGTAGCAGCTACCAGGGCAAGAGAAACACCCCAAGAAAGACAATCACGCCTTGAAGCTGACCGTGAACGACATGCAACAGCAATGTGAAATTTATCCCGGGCAACGCCGGGTACCTCAGCTAGTATATATATATATATATATATATATCAGGGCTGTGCGGGTCTATCACTTTCGGGTCGGGTCCGGGTCTGGGTCATTTTTCTAATTTACTTTCGGGTCCTGGTCCGGGTCCGGGTCGGACCCGAAAGTTCACTTTCAGGTCCTGTCGGATCTTTCAGTATATGACCCCGGTCTGGGTCGGGTCCATTATTAAAAATGTAATAATTATAATCTGGTATAGGATAGGTAATAAGACTGCTACCGTAGCTACATTAAGATGTTTTCTGAAACATAGTAAAACATTATATGGCTATACAGTAGTAGCCTAACCATATACAGTATATTAATTAATCCGATTTTGGAAATGTTTGAAAGTAGGTGTATTAATTGTATTAATATTTAATAGTAACTAGGTATAGTTATACATGCATTGCTAAGGGACAAAGTACGATGTATGATTGCTCTCTTCAGCCCCTTTATTCTAAATTTTAATTAATTTTGTGAAAACAAATTCTATATTTTTTTGAGTGAACTCAAATGGAAATTATCATCTTCTTGCATTAAAATTAAATACTTTGTTTATCTTAAAAAACAAAAATAAAACCGATAATATGAAATAATTAAAGTCATTTGGTAGTAATATTGTCTTTATACACTTTTATTTTGTTTTGTATCTTATCTTGTCTTGTATTGTCAAAACCTATACAATCCTGTACAAACTTGTAACTATCCTCTTTCGAATGATGCGTATGATTTTATAAAAGGACTTATACTTTAAGAGTTACAGGGATTTCTTTTGGGTCCCATTTCTCTGGATCACCCTATTTTGAGGGCAACATATTCTGTGAACTCCTTTAAAACAGATATTGATATAGCGGCATAGCCTATACTTATTTCTCCTAGAATCTAGATTGAAAGTTGTGGCAAGACAGGAAAGAGATTTCTCAATTTTTAACCAATTTTTTTATTTTGAATATACACAGTATATATATATATACATATATACTGGGTGATCCAGATAAATGGGACCCATAAAAAAAAGCCAAATATTCTTAATATTTAATTCCTTTCATAAAAACTATATATCATTCGAAAGAGTAGAGTTACAAGTTTATTATGAAATATTTATTTTTTAAAAATGGCTCCTTTCAAATGTGCTCCATTAGTTGCCAAGCATTCCAGTGTTCTCGCTTGTAAGTTCTGCATCACTTTTGCAAGAGTGTGCGGTGGTATGGCCTGTATCTCATTTGTGATGGCGGCCTACAATTCTTGCAAGGTCGTTGGGTTATTTCTGTAGACCCTACTCTTTAAATATCCCCAGAGATAATAATCTAAGGGAGAAAAATCCGGAGACCTTGCGGGCCATTCAACGTTTCCAAATCTTGAGATTAACTCGCCTGGAAACGTTTGACGCAAAACTGCCATGCAGTTCCTCGTGGTATGGCAGGTAGCTCCGTCTTGTTGGAACCAGTGGTTTTCTAGACAAAGATCTCTTAATTTAGGAATAAGAAAATCGGTTAACATTTTTTCGTAGCGATCACCATTGACAGTGACCGTGTTTCCGGTGGAATCCTCGAAAAAATACGGCCCTATGATCTGAGATGCAGTAAGACCACACCAAACAGTTACACGCTGACTATGCAACGGGACTTCGGTAATATTCAATGGATTTTCTGTTGCCCAGAAACGACAATTTTGTTTGTTTACAGTTCCATTCAAGTGAAAATGGGCTTCGTCTGACATAATCAAAGTTGCTAGAAAATTGGTGGTGTCATTTACCTTCTGTTGGATCCATTGACAGAATTGTCGTCTTCGTGCGAAATCTCCATCGTTTAGTTGTTGCACTGTTTGAATTTTATATGGAAAGAGCATTAAATTTTGCTTGAATATACGGTGTGTTGTTCCATATCCAACTCCTAACAGCTGAGAAGCACGTCTGATGCTTATGTTAGGATTATCCTGTACAATTTCATGAGTTCTGTTAATGATCTCGTCTATCCTTGCTGTGCGCACTCTTCCAGTTGGTTTTCTTTTTCCAATGCTGCCAGTTAGGGAAAAATTTCTGACACACCGACGGATTACTTTCTTAGAAGGTGATTTTGACATCTGAAAATTTGTCTTGAAAGATCTTTGAGCTGAAACTACACTTCTTCCATGCTCATAATATTGCTCAGTTATGAAACGCAGCTGTTCCACAGTCCATGCAGTCATCTTGAAGGGTTAGTTTTAACTAACACTTTTGTTTTGTATCTTATCTTGTCTTGTATTGTCAAAACCTATACAATCCCGTACAAACTTGTAACTATCCTCTTTCGAATGATGCGTATGATTTTATAAAAGGACTTATACTTTAAGAGTTACAGGGGTTTCTTTTGGGTCCCATTTCTCTGGATCACCCTATATATATATATATATATAATATATATATTATATATATATATATATATATATATATATATATATATATGTTTCCTTTTCCTTTTCCCCGTGGTTGTTTGCTTATTAAAAAGATCACGTGTTCTGTGATTTTATTGCATATATATATATAGATATATATATATATATATATATATATATATATATATATATATATATATATATATATATATATATATATATGCGCTTCTTAACTGGAATATTTTTATTAGGACTATTCTACACTATTTTATTTGAGAAGCCTTTATTCCCCAACACCGTTCGATCGCGAAAACAATACTGCGTCTAATAATGATTGCGAAAGAGAATTTCTTTGCGGGTTCAGAATGAAGCTTAGAGCGGAGAACAATCTTTCAACGCTAACTTGTGTGCACGGAGTAGACAATGCTTCCAAGACTGCCTGTTTTAATTCTCCTCCCATTTCCATCCACCATTTCATGGGATCTTGATGGATCAGTTTCCCAGCTGAATCTCTCTTTTTCGCGAGGCGAGGACGTTTTTCAAACTGTATCACACCCGCATCAAACTTCGCACTCAGTGACACAGTTTGAAGGCGCACACATAAATTTTGTGAACTAAAAACCCGGCTGTGCGGGTCCTTCACTTTCGGGTTGGGTCTGGGTCTGGGTCATTTTTAAAATTCACTTTCAGGTCCGGGTCCGGGTCTTATCTCACTTTCGGGTTAAACCCGGGTCTGGGGCCGAGTCCGGTCCGACCTGCCAGCCCTGATATATACACACACACACACACACACACACACACACACACACACACATATATATATATATATATATATATATATATATATATATATATATATATATATATATATATATTGACGATTGGTTAGGTTATATCGTAATATTTTTGTTAGTTTTAACGTTTTATTTGATTAGGTATACGCGGACAAAGTTGGGGAACGTAAACTACACGAGGCTAATGTAGGAGAACGAAAACTACACTAGGCACCACAGGGGGACGTAAACTACACTTGGATAATCTCTAGGAGCGCTCCATTTTCAGTATTAAACATACACTCATAAAACATATACCATTTGAAAGCTCACATTTTTCCCGAGTCTAAAAATGTAGTAATCCAAAAGTATCAATCGCAAATAAAAAGTAACGATTTAATTAATTGTTTGACGCGTGACGTCATTAACTACATTATAAAGGTTGGCTAAGTTATAAATCTTCAGTCTGTGTTGTAAGATGGTATTTTTGGTAATTGTTACGCTAACCTAACCTAACATGAATATGTTATTACATTATCATTTGTATAATTTAGGTCTCGGGGGTACGGGGGCAAAGCCCCCGTAAAGATCACGCATCACAAATTGATCGGTATAGGTTTTTATATTTAAACCTAGTTACTTTTTATTTGCTATTGATACTTTTGGATTACTACATTTTTAGACTCGGAAAAATGTGAGCTTTCAAATGGTATATGTTTTATGAGTGTATGTTTAATATTGAAAAATGGAGCGCTCCTAGAGATTTACCCTACATTTGCTCCTTGTTTTCTTATCTTATTTTGGTTAATTTGCGGGGGATATAGTTGAAAAGATCAACATTGGGGTGGTGATTGTTGAAAAGAGTATGTTGGGGGGGGAGAAATAGTTTAAAAGATCCGTTAACTGTTATATCTCACTTCCTTTTGGGAATACTTTATTCATTATGAACTCAGTTTTAAGGGAGACTATTTTTGTGTCTTACTCATAGTATTGGTTTTAAACTTCTAACGTCTTTTCAGCTAATATAGAATTTTGTGGCCATTCGTTTTTGCAAGTAGAAATCAGTCGGAAACCCCGCCCATTTCTTACGTCGGGCCAACCAAGGTGAATCTTATTCCTCGGTTGCATACATTAAGTTAGGTGGTCGTCCTAGGTTAGTAATTTCCTACGTTCCCAACTTTCGGCCAATCAAGGGTCATGTGCATTAATAATAATAATAATAATAATAATAATGATAATAATAATCATTTTTATTGTTCTTAGCTTCATATACAAGCCATACAAAATATATACAGAGAATAGCATATAATAACACACATCTGTATATACGTATGATAGTGCGACAGTTAATGCATTCCTAAGCATATGTATTGCAGTAGCATAGACATAAAACAATAGTAACAGCAACAACAGCAATAATACTATCAATAGTACAATTTATTATTGTTTTGGTACGAGCTGATGTTACTTACTTTATGAGTTCGAACGACGGTTCAGGATCGACAATTATACATACATACATGCACACTGCACACACATGTCCATGCATACACATATATACATACATACAGATCCACACACATATGCAGATGTATGCATGCATATTCATAAATACGCACCCACATACATATATATACACACACATGCTCATTCATTCGGACAAATGGGACGGTAATGCCTTTATATATTTACGGAATGCCTTTATATATTTACATAACTGCCATTAACAAATTTTATGCTTTACTGGCAGAATGGTACTGTCTGGTAAATGTTGATAAATAATGCAGAGTAGCGAAGTTATATACACTCGCTTTAAAGACAGAAGCAACGAGAGAAAAGTATATGGAGATTATCTCTTGTAAGCTACAAACATGTTTATAAATACAGTACATACAGTTACGATATTTAGGTAAGATTACACATTCGCATAATTACACATAATTACATATAAGTATTCAGCTAAAATTATACCTTCATATTTATTTGGATATTAGACGCTGAAATATAGTATAATTAAATATTGTATAATTAAAATATCGAAATATTAATTACCTTTCTTATTGAGTATCTTAACCTTAGATGCCTTGACCTTGCTCATATTTGGTTTTATTTTCTTCCAGTTATTATTATTTTTGTTTTACTGTATAGAAATACGGAGATAAATGTGGAAACAAGAGTATATAGTTTAATTTTGTTATTGAAATAAGACGGGATACAGAGTTAGGGCTTGTATGAGCTGATGAATTTGTTTTTCAGTCTCCTTTGGAAGATTTCTAATAATAATAATAATAATAAAATAATAATAATAGTTATTATTATTAAATTTCTTACTAGCTTTTTCTGGTTTTCTGAATAATTCCCTTTCTGCTGAAGAGATTTTCTAAAGAATTATTTTTAATGAATTATGAAACAGAAAACATAAATCAAAATATATTTAACAAAGGTCGTTAATAGATAGGTATTTTGCCAAAAAAAAAAAAAAGGTGGCCCCGAAAATACATATTTACTAGTATTTTCTAATTAGTCACATTTCGTGAAGACTTCATAATGAAAATTTCTTAAACTGAAATTGTGTTACATCCCAGTTATTACGGAACGTACTTAGTTTTACAGTATAAAAGAGGTATAAAATAATAATTACCAGTTATTATGGTTCTAACTTCTAACACTCGAAACAAATGACTAATCCGGTTTTCCTTCCCAGTGTTAAAACCTTTCATTGCATTTACAAAGGAATATAACCATGTCTTTAACTTCAGCTAAACTTTGTTGGTAATTTGCTTGTACAGCGGAAGTGATCGTTCACTTAGTTTTTTTTTTAACATTTCGATGATAAATGTAAAAAAAATGAAAAGAAATAATACTTAATGGTGGCCAATCAGGGTTGGTTTTTGAAAGGTTTACGGCCTTTGTGGCCCTTCCATGAGCATGAAAATAATGAATGGGAAGGAGCTTTTAAGCTATACATACCTTCCGAATTAGGAAGGAGAATAATTGTCTGAGTGACCCATTTAAGTTAATGACATTAGAGGAAACTTTTCTTTTTGTTTTAAAGCGCAGAAACATTTAAAAACTCTGATCTGAAAAATATTATTAGATCTGCATGGCGAATGCTAAGAATGTATGGTGTCTCTGATAAGTTCTATGTGGTGAGAAGTTTTTATGTGAGTAGCAGTAGTACGACAGGGCTGTGTAATGCCGCCATGACTGTTTAATGTGTATATGGATGAGAAGGGGTAATGCGTGAGATGAAAGCAATAAAGAGAGAGAGAATTAAGGAGTTTGAATTTGAAAGAAAATAAGTGGCGATTGTTGTATCTGATGTATGCTGATAATGTAGTGCTTCTGGGTAAATCGGAGAATGAATCCAGGGGACCAGTGGCAAGTTTTGTTGGTGTTTGTGAAGAGAGATTATCGAAAGTGAATGGAAATAAAAGTAATGTCCTTGTCAGTGAGAGAGAAGGAGAGTCAGCTTGTGATATTGTAGTGAAAGAAGAAATAAAGGTTGCGGAAGAATTTAAATATTTCGTGTGTTTGACTGACAAAAGAGGTACCGTACAGATACACTGGAATATGAAGGTAGAGTAAAACAGGGCAAGTAAGATATAGGCACGATAAAAGTTTTGGTATATGGGAAGGCAATACTTGAATGTAGATGCAGCGAGAGGTTTACATTGTACATTGATACCAACACTGATACGGGGATATGAGACGCTTGTTTGGCATCATTATTCCCTGTCAAAAGTGAGAGTAGTCGAGATTTAAGAAGTAGGATTGGTGTGAAACGATTTGACAGTTTGAAAAATGATGTTCGGTTAAAGTGTGGAGCAGAAAAAAATCATTGGAGATGAGAATGCAGATTAGCACCCTACGTTAGTATGGTCATGTGGATAGAATGAATGGCGATGGAATTATGAAGAAAGGCGCATAATAATGAGTGCGCAGGTGTGAGGAGTTGAGGGAGACTGCATAAAAGATAGAAGGATTTAATTTGTAAATTGAGAATAAACGCGGAGTTCATATAAATGGGGCGTAAGAGTTAATGAGAAACGGAGAGGACTCGAAGCGGTTTGTGATGTGCGTAAATGGTGACGCTTAGTCTCGCTTGAGGTACCACTAAAGGTATATCTCTAACTTTACCATAAAAGGTAACATGGGATTTTTGAGATTAGAATAATCGTTATCCTGGTGGTAATTCCTATGTATCCTTGCGCGTGTTAACGATTCGAGTGCTTTGGATACCAAGTTCAAGCATCGTGCTCACCCCAGGTGGGGAATGGGAAATACGTTTTAAGATAATGTCTTAAGATAATAGTTGCTAACTAAAGCTTTTAATATGAGCTTTTAATATGAACTTTTAATACTCTACATTTATATTTCTTGAGAATTAAATTTTGTTTCATTAATAACTAAATTAATTACAGTAGAATACAAAGACGAATATTATTATTTTTATTATTATTATTATTATTTTTCTGTCATTCTTTCTACTGGTCGGATTTTCGTGAGATTTTCAGCATTTATTACCCCTGTGGCTTTCTAGTGAATATTTCCTAACGGGCTTATTCGCACAAATTTTGACCATAGGTCATTGGTCGAAAATATTGTTCGTAGGAGCAAAAGTAATAGAAATTAAAAGATTCTCCTATAAACATAAGCTCATAATATTATCTTAAAAATTTGCTAATACTGATAGTGTTATCGGTACTAGTGATAATTTATAAAATCGTGAATTTTCAACCAATCACGGTGAAATTTGGCACGAATATAGAGAGAGGAATGTTCTTTTGATTCATTATCATTTTGGAAAAATTCCTTCATATACCTACTCAGGGCACCCCATCAAAGTGCGAAAAACATCATCAAAGATGGCACAACAAAAAATCTCAAAATGTTTTCAGAAGAGACTTTTTGTATTCTTCTCTACTTCCTAAAACGTCATTTAGCATATCTTGGCTATGCGCAGTTTATGACGGATTTCTGTTTGAAGGGAAGCCCACACATTACCAATTTTCTAAATACTCATCAGATGTTCATGAAACTTGGAGGAATTACACTAGGCAACAAAGATTTTGTTACAGAAGACCAAATAGGTGCTCCTAGCTAATTTCGGTATGCTGATTTCAAATCTATAATTAGATTTTTTCTATCACGTCTAGATTTTGTGTAAAATGCAAATCACTTTTAGTAACATTTTCTACCACGTCCAGATTTTGGTTTTAATCGGCTTAATGCCAGTAATATGAAACTTGCTTTTCAAGGTTAAAGCAATTTTTTTTGCCAACTATATACAAATTCGAACAATTTTGATAAATAAAATTTATCCCGAGTTGGCAACACTGAGTCAAGAGCATAGTAATGGGCAACGACCCAATGGTCATTCGCTACGTGACAGTCAAGCAGAACGGTTGTTGAAGCTCTCTGCTGATGAGCAAGTGACAGGTTGTGGTGACTTGTGTGTTTTTATAGCATTTGTTTTGTACTACGGTGTGTATTTCTTTTTATTTTGCACATCGTAATAATTACTTTCTACGTTTTTTCAGATATTGTATGGTAATTCAAAATGGCATCAAATAGACGTGCTTGTGTAAATCACCCAGACAACTTCTGCTTTGTCTGTGGACAATATACACCTAAGCCACAATGTAGAAACATAACAACAAAGATTAAACTTGCCTCCAAGTGTTATTTTGACTGTAAGTTAGGAGACCAACAGAGGGACTGGGCACCACATATTTGCTGTGCACAGTGCAATGCAATGTTAATAGCTTGGATGAATGGTAAAAGAAAAGCTATGCCGTTCTCAGTCCCCATGGTTTGGCGTGAGCCAAAAAATCACTTCAATGATTGTTATTTTTGTTTGACAAAGATTGCTGGTTTCACAAAGAAAAACAAATCAAAGATCACGTACCCAAACTGCGAATCAGCAATGAAACCAGTACCACATGATGAAACAAATCCACCACCAGTTCCACCAGCAACGATAACAGACAGCAGTTCATCTGAAGATTCTGCTAGTGATATAGAAACAGGGAAAGATGGCATATATGTTCCAGATGCAAATATTTCCCCACATTTGTTAAGTCAAGCGGAGTTAAATGACTTAGTGCGCGATTTGGAATTACCAAAAGAAAAGTCAGAGTTGCTTGGTTCAAGACTTCAAGAATTTAATCTTCTCCAACCAAACACCAAAGTTTCCCATTTCCGCCATCGCCATTTGCAGTTTTCATCATTTTACTTACAGGAAGAAAACGTTTGTTTCTGCCACGATATCAGTGGTCTGATGCAAGGGATTGGCTGTCGCTATGATCCAAAAGAATGGAGACTGTTCATTGACTCTAGTAAAGCTAGCCTTAAAGCTGTATTACTGCACAACGGCAATGAAAAACCTTCAATACCTGTAGCACATGCCACTGGCCTTAATGAGACTTATGAATCGATGAAACTGCTGCTAAGACTCATCAAATATAAGGACCACACATGGAATATTTGTGGCGACCTTAAAGTTGTATCATTACTTCTTGGGTTACAGTTGGGCTACACAAAGCATATGTGCTTTTTGTGTCTATGGAACAGCAGAGATGACAAGAACCACTACAAAAAACATGATTGGCCATCTAGAACTGAACATGTTGTTGGTAAATACAATGTGAAACACCCAGCACTTATTGACCCTCAGAAAGTACATCTTCCACCACTTCACATTAAACTTTGCCTTATGAAAAATTTCGTGAAGGGTATGGATCATCAAGGTAGTGGTTTCCAATATTTAAAGGATAAATTCAAAGGAATATTGACAGATGCTAAGCTAGAAGCTGGAGTTTTCACTGGACCACAGATCCGCAGTGTCATCCACGACTCATCCTTTCCATCTAACCTAAATGAGAATGAACTAGGAGCATGGACATCTTTCGTTGAAGTTGTCAAAAATTTTCTTGGAAACCACAAAGCTGAAAACCACCGTAAACTCGTAGAAAACATGCTTAAATCTTATGAAATAATGGGATGCAGAATGTCTTTGAAAATTCATTTTTTACATTCTCATCTTGACTTCTTCCCGGCCAACCTTGAGGCTGTAAGTGACGAGCATGGTGAGCGCTTCCACCAACAGATCTCAGTTATGGAAAACAGATACCAAGGTAATTTCAACCCAAATATGATGGGAGATTATTGTTGGTTCCTGCAGAAGGAGAGCTCGTCATCCTACAAGCGACAAAGGAAGAGGACACAGCAAAGTTTCACTTAAGAACAGGAATTTGCCTTTCAGTAGTAACAACAAAATACTAACGCGCTTTGGGTGGATGGTTGGGCGCAGGGGTGGTAACTCCGCCAGCGGAATTCCGCTGTCTGTCTTAAGCCAGAATAAAGGAGGAAAGACATCCCTGTTCACTAATTATTTAAGTATGCTTAACATAAAACGTGGCACAGAAAAGTAGCTTAGACGGCTTTCGTAATAGAAGCGGGTGAGGAAAAAAAAATGAAAAATAGGGGTTTTCGGTTACACAAAATCTGGACGTGATAGAGAAATTTTGATATCAGATCTGAAATCAGCATCACCGCTTTAGTAGGAATCAGTAGTTCACGTGTCTGTAACAAAACAAAAGTTGAAATTTGTTGCCTAGTGTTATTAACAATGTGAGGCTCTATGGACTATACCCGGAAGGTCTTATTCTATTAAGTTTTGACCAGAGGTCAGTGTATCATCTGCAAAAATATTGCGCGTACCAGCAAAAGTGATAGGAATTGAAATATTCTCCTCTAAACATAAGCTAATACTATCTTCTTTAAAAATTTCTATTGCTAATAGTATTAGCAGAATTAGTGATAATTCTAAAATCATAACTTTTCAGCCTATCATGATGAAACTCGGCAAGAATGTTCAGAATATGCGATAATCAGGGGCGAATCCAGAGCAAAATTGAGGAATGGGGTGGGGCGGTCAACTTTAAGAACCTGAGATTACAATACATTGGCAGGCAACTGATGTGACAGAATTGCCAACGATTATCACATATTCGTTCTGCTTAGAAATGCAGGAAGGTATCTGTGTTTGGTCATAAAGCTCTATGGAATATGCCTGAAAGGGCTTATTCCATCAAGTTTTGACCATAGGTAAGGAATTTCAAGATTGGAGATTGGGGGCGGGTGGAAATTCTCTTGCATTTTTGCTGCTTGCAACGAAAATAATTAAAATATTTTAAAAGGTTTATATTTGGAGAAAACTGCACATTAGTTAGCAATTCAGCGGCAGTAACATTAAAAACAACAATTGAGGTTGAGGCCGGAAATTCTTGCATTTTCGCTGCTTGCAGCCAAAATAATTAAAATTTTTTAGAAGGTTTATATTTGGAGGAAATTCCACATTAGTTATCTATTAATGCCAAAGCGAAACGGAAATTCTTGCATTTTCGCTGCTTGCAGCGAAAATAATGAAAACAAATTTAGTTATCTATTAAGCGGCAGTAACATTACACGACAAAAGAGGGTTCGCTCGAGCGAAGCGAGCCCATCTCGTTATTACACAGGCCTGCAATGGTTTTGTTGTCCGAAATATTTTATCACTTATATAGTAATTTTTGCACGCTGATTCCGAAAATAATATTCATTTTTCGCCGTCACGTACAGATTTTTCACAAACTGTCATATTTCATATTACATATGTTATGTAAGTAATTTTCATTAAGTTTTGATTAAAAACTATTGCCTATAAATGCTTGGTTTCACCATGACATCAAAGAAATGTAGAAGAGATATCAGGGAAGGTGGGACATCAGCATCATGGCTGATTACTGCTGGATGTTGAAAAGGGATACTCCAGAATTATTACATAAAAGAAAGGGAACAGCGCGTACAGTCAAGACTAAAAGGCATAGATTTCACGAGAAAACTCGGGACAAATAAAGATGAATATGTAATTGACGTTAATAGTCTTCTCTCTTTTAAAGTTGTTTGGCATTTGTAATTAGTAAAAAAGCGAAATAGGTACCTAATGTAAATTGAAATCAATAATATTTATTTATGTTGTTGTTTTTTCCCTTCCAATTTGCAGAAAATCCTTACGTGATAAAAAAAAAATGGACACCTTATTCGAAATCAGCGTAGTTGAATTATATAAAATCAGTTATTAGTAAGAAAATAAACTCTTACAAAGTTCTCATTCGCAGGCCCGTGAATTATTATTATTATAAGTAAAAATGTTAAGAATAAAAGGAAACACACGAACAAATAAAACTCATTTTGCGCACAAAAAAGATTTTTTCCTCCACACGATGCTAATTGTATCATTCATTTTAAGTCTAGTGTGGCGAGACGAGATGAACTGAAGTAAAACACGAAACCTTTAAACGATTATTGCACACCAGATTCACGTTTACAACTTGAAACTTTTTTTTCTCTTTCATACATGAATGGGGAAGGGAAACTTGTAAAGTTTACTTTAATTAAGTTATAAAATCGAGATATTAATCCAATTTTAATTTAACTTTTTCAGTAATAATTATTATTAGATTCTTTTTATGACTGCAAAAATCCGGTTTAAAGATAGCTGTAATAGCATTATTATATATATATATATATATATAAGGGTGATCCAGAGAAATGGGACCAAAAAGAAACCCCTGTAACTCTTAAAGTATAAGTCCTTTTATAAAATCATACGCATCATTCGAAAGAGGATAGTTACAAGTTTGTATAGGATTGTATAGGTTTTGACAATACAAGACAAGATAAGATACAAAACAAAATAAAAGTGTTAGTTAAAACTAACCCTTCAAGATGACTGCATGGACTGTGGAACAGCTGCGTTTCATAACTGAGCAATATTATGAGCATGGAAGAAGTGTAGTTTCAGCTCAAAGATCTTTCAAGACAAATTTTGAGATGTCAAAATCACCTTCTAAGAGCTGAAACTACACTTCTTCCATGCTCATAATATTGCTCAGTTATGAAACGCAGCTGTTCCACAGTCCATGCAGTCATCTTGAAGGGTTAGTTTTAACTAACACTTTTGTTTTGTATCTTATCTTGTCTTGTATTGTCAAAACCTATACAATCCCGTACAAACTTGTAACTATCCTCTTTCGAATGATGCGTATAATTTTATAAAAGGACTTATACTTTAAGAGTTACAGGGGTTTCTTTTGGGTCCCATTTCTCTGGATCACCCTTTATATACACTCGTATATGTATAAGTTTATTTGTTAATATAAACTGGCTTTACTGTGTGTGTGTGTGTGTGTGTGTGTGTGTGTGTGTGTGTGTGTGTGTGTGCTCGCGCGCGCGCTTCTTTAAACGATTTAAAAATTAAATATATTTATGTAATTCTATATACACATCATACACACACGCCGACTTATTACTTTTCTTTTTTCAAATAAATGTTCAGGATCAGCTTATGACCGACTCTTCCACAGCAGCATCCTTCATTTGTGGGATTTGATGAAAAAGAGAGTTGTTTTCTATTCTCATCCTGCCCACGTAACCTGCCACGTATAAGTGGTCAGGAACTTCTACAGAAGCTAAGGCTAACAAAGACCCTAAGATCCACTCTAAGGTTAGCCCGAGAGAAAGAAGAGAGTAGGGGGTTAAAAGAAGAGAGTAGGGAGTTAAAAGAAGAGAATACGGGGTTAAGTAAGTAGCAAAACCTATCATTCTTGGGTTAACATTCATTCAGAAAAAGAGAGCGAAAGACTCACCATCATCATCCGCCGGCCACTGCCGACAAGTCGGAAAAATAGTCGAAGAGAATAGGAAAGGGGTGAAAGATGAAAAGAAATAAAATAAGAACGCTTACAACTTGACGAAGGAACTTGTCAAGTTGGTCTCTGAATATTTACTGAATATTGCGCACATTATTTATGTAGTTCTTTCGGTTAATAAAAATAAGTCCGAAGGCCCAGAAACTGGTTCAACTCTCAGGCCAAACTAATGCAATCTTTTCCGTCAACTCCTGGATTATTATTACCAGCGCCACCGAAAGCCGAATCCCCACCTTCAGTGTCTTCACTTCTTTGTTACCCACTGAGCTACGGGCGCTGGCTTCAGTAGAATTTAAAACACTTTTGGGACTCGTGTACAGAATTTTCTGTCTTCGTTCTCGCGGCTCCACGTCCTGTTGCCATAAAGACGATGCAAAACCTTTTGTTTCGATCCACTATTTTTATTTTTTACTATTAGGAACTGAATTTTCAAGTATTTTCCGTACATACGATATGTTCTATCATTCATGGCGCCTTTCCAGTGAAGGTAGTTTCAGAGATTTAGGGCGTCACCAATAACCTTAAATTGTGAATTTTTGCGAACTTCTGTGAACAGAGCAGTATTCAGTTACTGGTAGAACCAGACTCTTCTATAATTTGAGAATGCTGTTCTGTTATGAAAATTCCTTCATATGATTCGCATTAAATTTTTCCTGCGTCTGTTGACATTATTTACTCTTTGATGTCTGACCTAGGCGTTTTGATATAACTTGTGTGTTGCTGCTCATAATTATTCTGTATGAGATGAATGTCATTCTCATATCTAAGAAGTTGGAATTTATCATCAATTATTTTAATGTTTTCTTCAGTTCATTTAAAGAATGAGTTGATATCCTTTTGTCATTGTTTATATCCTGTTTAGAAATGCAATTTGCAAATTTTGTGTTATCCGCAAACGACCACAAAATAATGTCTTTGAATTCATTGTCTATATCTGCATCATTATTGTAAGTAACAGAGAACCAAATACTTTTCCTTGTGGTCAGTGCTGGGATTAGCGGCGCTAATTAGCGCCGCTAACTTTTTATTAGCGATACTGTTAGCGCAGTTGGTTTTCAAAATTGTTAGCGAAACAGGTAGTGGTGCAAAGTTTTTAGAGAAAGTCAATCGCTAATTTTTCAAATTTCGAGAAATTCATTCAGTTGAAAATGCCCAAAAATCTGTGAAGTAGCTATAAAATTCCTGGGTACTATCCTGTTCTCTCCCCGCCAAATTTGCTGTAGCGCCAATTTGCTATAGTGTATATAACAAGATATAATTATTAGGGAAAAGTTGCTTAAAATGAAACGAAACGTACGGGAAAATTATTGAATGCCCGGTTAGGTCAACAGTATGCCCTTGACGATTGGTTAGGGTAAGTCGTGATATTTTCGTTAAAACTAACGAAAATATCACGACTTAATCTAACCAATCGTCAAGGGCGTACAGTTGACCTAACCGGGTATTTAATAATTTTCCCGTAGTAGGTTTCGATTAATTTTAAACAACTTTTACCTAATAATTATATCCTGTTATATGCACTACAGCTTATAACATTGCTATAGCATATAACAGTGCTATAACATATAACTGCTATAGCAAATATGGTGGGGAGATAACATGGTAGTACCAATTCCTGAGAGTTTAAGAGTACTGACCACCTAATGTTTTTGTTCGTTTTGAAAATTAATGCAATTCGCCACATCGCTGTTTCAACGATCGTGACCCGACAATTCAGCGCAGGACAATTCAGCGCCGACAATTCAGCGCAAAGACAATTCAGCGCAAGACAATTCAGCGCGAAAATACCATCAAAGAAGAAGAAAGAACAAATCCAGAGGGAAGAGAGGCTTGCAACTGTTAGGTTAGGTTAGGTTTCTAGTTTTTGAAATAAAATCTTAATTTTAACAATTCTAACAAATTTTGTTTTTTTAAATAAAATTTTAATAATTATACTCCTTTGAATTTTATCTCCGATTTGTCACTCCTTCGTTATGTCACTCCTTCGTTACGGTATTTATGTCATTCCTTTGTTATGTCACTCCTTTGAAATGTCACTCCTTCGATACAGACCCAATTTAGCATATATATAAATATACAAATTTTCTCTTTTTTATTTATTGCGATTTATTTTTATTATTTTTAACTAAACTTTTAACTGTACTGACTTGCGCTGAATTGTCCTGCGCTGAATTGTCGGTGCTCCTTCAACGATATCCATTTTTATTCTGTAATATGTTGTATTAATGGAACATTCAAGTTTTGGTATGATTTACTCTGTTAATATTTTTATCATTTCTTTGATTTTCAGTTTGTGTATTTGAATTAAATATAGACGTATAAATTGAGTAGAATTTATTCTTCCGTCGGTTTGTTTTCATTTTCGTAGACTATAACGTCACATTTTTGTACCTTTTACAACCAATTATATCAAAGTGTGTGCTAATATACAGGGTGTCTCAAAAGTCACTATCTATTTCGGTGACATTAGATGTTTTTTTTAAAAATGCTATGCTGGCATAAAGATATGTACTTCTGGTGCAAATTTGTGTATTTAAAAAAGTTAATTGGTTTATTTCGAATTTTGTGTAATTTATAAATTTATCTTGACATGCTTGAACAATTCCTCGAACCTCAACTTCTTACAGATGGCATTCTTGACACAGTAGTTTTTCAGCAGGATGGAGCACCGTGCCATTATGCAATAATTGTACGTGATTATCTTGACAGACGCTTCCCCGGTCGCTGGATTGGTCGTGGAGGAACACAACCATGGGCAGCACGTTCACCCGATTTAACACCATTAGATTTTTTCGCCTGGGGTTTCATTAAGTCTAAGGTGTACACTGGTAGAAGAATTAGTGATGTAGCCGAACTTCGAAATCGTATTACCGATGCAGTTCAGAAAATAACACCTCAAATGCTGGAAAGTGTGTTCCGGGAAACAACTTATCGCTTTGAGCTCTGTAGAGACACTGATGGTCGCCATGTGGAGACAGATAAATAAATAGCACTAATTCTTTGTGGCACTTACTTTGAAATAAATATATTTTTCATGTCTTAAACGTTTTTCGTAATTCCCATTATTTTTCAAAATAGATAGTGACTTTTGAGACACCCTGTATGTAAATAAATTACGAAAGGCAGGACATTTATAAATTAGGGTGTTTTTAGAAAAAATTACCATTAGCGTTAGCGGCGCTAAATTTTATGGTAGTTAGCGTTAGCAGCGCTAACCTTAGGAGTTAGCGAGCACAGCACTGCTTGTAGTGCAGCGGTAACTGAACGTACAGTTGCGGAGGAAAGTTCGTCGGCGTCCTTATATGGCTACGTATGATAACTATGTATGTGTCAAAAGGTCACTGGTAAAGTTTTGGATGCTGACTGGTGAGAGATTTAGAGCCATACGATTGGGTGAAAATAATATATAGGGTGAGTTAAAAGTCTGGAAATATAGGAACTAGGCTTTTCAGTGCAAATATACATATATATTTGCATTGAAAAGCATAGTTCCTATGTTTCCAGACTTTTGACTCACCCTGTATAAAGGGATGTTTTACCAAACTGGGCTATCCTCACAATTTTATCGAAAAAACACTTAAAATAGCAAAAAGAAAGTTTCATGTGTCCTTTTAATTGTGCCCTTTCATTTCGAGTCCTTTCGGGAGTATTTTCCTAAAGGTATTAACGTGATCTCTGAAGTGTCACACACCACCCGAAGTTTTTTCTGTAATAATTGATTATATGACCAGTACTCAGATTTTAAACGTCGCTCGTATCAACACAAATATAGTCTGAATATTGCAAATAGCAATTCTGCTTTACACAAACACTGTCTTGAAAATAATCATCGTATTGGCGTTGATTGCTCAAACATTCTTTTAAATCTTAATAATTATGATAAAAGAAATTAATTGAATCTTATTTAATTAGAAATGCTCTGATAATTTTAATGCAAACGATGGTTCGTTTCAACTTAACTTTTTAACAAATTTTTTATTTTTCCAAATAGCTCTCTCTCTCTCTCTCTCTCTCTCTCTCTCTCTCTCTTCGGAAGATGTTGAGGCAATTTCATTTGTCAGATGTGTGGCCTTTTTGATGTTTTTCGACCTTCCTCTTTCTCTTTGTTTTTAATCTTCTGTTCACGAATGAAGGGTCTTAATTTTTTTTATCTTTTTAACTTTATTATTTCCCTCGGAGATTTTAATCGACTTTATTGTTTTGACACGGTTATTGTATTTTGCAGCTAAGATATATATATATATATATGTTAAACACAGACCGTGCATGGAACAAGGAACTCTTCTGGGAAAATTAAATCCACTATAGTCCGAATAAGTAATGGTAAATGACAAATACCATAGTTTTTCTTTTTCATGATGCTAGCCCGACGTGGGCAACGGGTCTCTCGCAGAGAGATCCCATAAATATAGCTTCCCTCACCAGCCATCTGCAAAGCAGACAGGATCCAGCTTTGGGACATGGATCCTGTCTGCTTTGCAGATGGCTGGTGAGGGAAGCTATATTTATAGGATCTCTCTGCGAGAGACCCGTTGCCCACGTCGGGCTAGCATCATGAAAAAGAAAAACTATGGTATTTGTCATTTACCATTACTTATTCGGACTATAGTGGATTTAATTTTCCCAGAAGAGTTCCTTGTTCCATGCACGGTCTGTGTTTAACATATAAATTTCTCAGGGGACCATTCTGAGTTTGTGTATATATATATATAATATATATATATATATATATATATATATATATATATACACCCACGATAATGATAATGCTAAGCTTTACTGGAAAGATATAAATCCTATAAAACAGTACAATATTCTTGAAGGTAATAAACGATAAGATAAACCAAATAATAATAAATTTAAAAAACTAAAAATTATGACTAAAAGAGAAATAAAAATAAGACACGTGCTGAAACGCGTAATGATAAAAACTACCCAAAGCTAAGACTACAAAAAGAAAAAAAGGAACTAAAAATATAAAGTACACTTAGCGACAATACCAATATATATATATATATGGTAATGGTAATGATAATAATGACAATTTATTGGCAAGAGAGAGAGAACCCATAAAATAAAAAGATACATTGTCCATCAAGATAATCAACGATACAACCAAGTGAACAATAAACTAATAAAAACCAAAAAGGACGACGGTAATAAAGAAATAACAATAACACACGTAATGAAACGAGAAATAAAATTAATAATAACAGCTTCATAAAAGTAAAAAGTACATGTACTAAAAGGTTCACAGTCTAGAACACTGGTTCTCAACAGGGGGTCCGCGAATTGTGTTTAAGGGATCCGTGAATTGACTAGATTATATTCAGTAAAACAATTTTTTTTCCCTTTTTTTTGTGGTGGCTAATTTTGACCTCTAACCGATAACATTTTCGGTTATTTCAAACTTTAAAAAACAAACGTTTTGAAACGATTTTTTTCTTGTTTTCGCGAGTCTTTTATTATCGCCTTTTCCACGTGTTTCTCGGTCGTTCGAGTGAAATTATTTAAATAGGTTCGTGAGATATGTTTTAGAATTTAGGTTGCTTAATGGTTGTTTGTTTGTTTTGTTAGAATAATATTATTACATTTTTACTCCGACTTTGAAGTATAAATCAAGACTAAAATTTTAAAAATTATACTAATCTGGATACCTTAATTTGTCTATATGCTACTTATTCATAATACAAAAGATAAGTTTGGGGGAGGGGGTCCCAAAAATATCAAGATTTTGATAAGGGGACCGCAGTACAAAAAAGGTTGAGGAACGCTGGTCTAGAAGACATAAAGCAGGACTGATGAATAGTTTGGACAATTGGATTGTCTGAATTTTTAATTCTTCGCATTAGACTGTACTGAGTACGTCTTGTTACCTCAGGGAGGCTCGGAAATTGCGGTCAGCGAACATTTGAGAGGCTGAACATCTTGGAGGTAACTTATGCAGCAATCTACAGGATCTGTTGTAAAGCAAATTGAGGGTTCTGCAGGAGCCTTTTTTATAATTAACCCAGAGTTGCTACCCATAAATTTTAGTGCAGAAAATGCGAAAAAGAGTCTCTTTAGCTTCACTTGTACATACTCAGTAACTTCGATATTGTTTCCTTATGTCTGAGTCGCCACTCAAAGAGCTGGTGATAATTTCACCCAGATACTTAAATTGTTGTCCCTACTCTGTTGGTTCGTCTCTCAATTTGAAAATAATATTAGTTGTTTGGTTTGAGCTTTTAGGATGGAGTTGCATAACCTTAGTTTTAGTAACATTAAAATCAGTGTCATGGTTCTGTGAATAGGATTCACCGAGTTATTTATTCTCAGGTTATCTATACAGCGTCACACTCTTGCCTCATTAAGAGAAGTAATTTAATCCAATATATATATATATATACCTTACAACCTTACAACCTTACAAAGGTTCCGCGCGATGATTTCTCATTTCGCGAAGGTCAAGCTTGTCGCCCCTCCTCTCGAGTTGGCCTGGTGAAGTAGTGAGTTGGATTCTTGCGCTCTCCACCTCACATAGCCAGGTACGCCCGGCTCATCGGGGATTGTTCTGAGCCAGGCGTCTAGTCTTCTTTTGAAGATTTCCACTGCAACTCCCTTCGTGTTTCTTAGGTCTTTGGGCAACTGATTAAACAGTTTTGGTCCTCTCACTACAAAACTATTTTCTTTCAGGGTTAAGGATGTTCCCTGTCTCGCCTTCAATTTGGGAATACGACACAGTCTACCGCTTCTACTTTCCATCGTTGTTTGGGGAGTTATGGGATTCAGAGTAAGATTAGGGACTAGTTTCTCCATTATTTTCCAAGTGTAAATAATGGTGTATCTCTCTCTTCTCCTTTCCAGTGAATATAGGTCTAGTTCTCGTAACCTTTCCCAGTAATTTAGTTCTTTGCACCCATTGATCTTGGCTGTGAAGCTTCTTTGGATCCCCTCCTGCTGTCTAATGTCTTCTTTTTTATATGGGGAAGTTAGGACCGAGCAGTATTCTAATTTGGGTATGATCAGGGTTTTCAGTAGAGGAATCATTACATTCCTATCCCTTCGTTTAAAGGTTCTCAATATCTGACCCGTTATTCTCTTTGCTCTGTTTACTGCTATCTTATTTTGTGTTTCAAATTTCGCATCATCTGTCATTACAACCCCTAAATCTTTTGCTCTGGAATTTCTCTGAATTTCCTGTCCATTTGGGGTATAATATTCCATGCACTTTAGGTCTTCTCTTTTTCCGTACCGGAATAGCTGAAATTTCTCGGTATTAAACTTCATATTGTTGTCTTCAGTCCACTTGTAGATTTTGTTTATGTCGGTTTGTAGAGATCCTATGTCTTCTGGGTTTCTTATTTTTCTACTGATCTTTGTGTCATCCGCAAAGGATGTTACTGTGCTGTCTCTGGTAACGTCCTCATCTATGTCAGTTAGCATGATTATGAAGAGTAGTGGAGCTAATACTGTTCCTTGTGGTACTGAGCTGAGGACCTCTGATTCTGATGAAGATACTCCTTGTACTGTAACGACTTGCCTCCGCTCACTAAGGAAATTATATATCCATTTTCCTACTTTTCCTGTTATTCCCATATATTTCAGTTTATGTATTATGATTCCGTGGTCACACTTGTCGAACGCTTTAGCAAAGTCTGTGTATAATACATCATAGTTTTCATTACTTTCAAGTGAATCAATAATGTTGTTGTAGTGTTCCATTAGTTGTGATAGGCATGATCTGCCTGATCGAAACCCGTGTTGGTTATCATTGAATTTTTTCTGAGTTTCCAAAAAGTCATAGATTTTCTGTCTAACTATTCTTTAAAATATTTTAGTGAGATGAGATGTAAGCGACACTGGCCTATAGTTTTTGGCCTGGGATCGATCTCCTCCTTTATATAGTGGGACTATGTTCGCGCTCTTCAGGATGCCCGGTATTTCTCCCATGTCTAATGATCGTCTCCATATCCAGTATAGGGGCTCAGCGATTGCATTCTTGCAGTTTTTGATCAGTGTGGCATTCCATTTATCCCGTCCTGCCGCTAAGTGTGTTTGTAGTTTCCCTATGGCTTGTGTAATATCATCCGTCGTAAAGTCGAAATCCGTTATACTTTCCCCTTGTGGTTCTTCTTCAAAGAACGTGTTTCTATCGCAAATCAATTTGTCAGTTTTTGGGATACTGAAAGATGATTCATACTGAGCTTTTAATATTTCAGATACTTCTGTTAGATCATCAGATAAATCACTGTTCTCATTTTTTAAAGGTCCGATAGTCGCTTGGTTTTTCGACTTTCTTTTTGCGAAATTATAGAAGTACTTTGAGTTAACCTTTATCGCTTCTATAGCGTCATCTTCTTCTTTTTCTGTATGCTTCTCGATTTGTTCCTGTATGACGACATCGATACTTTGTAGTTTATCATTTAATATTTTTCTGATGTTGTTATCTTTACAATTACTTAATTTTGCAGTCACTCTTTTTCTCTTTCGGAACAATGCCCTCTTTTGTCTTTCGAACCTGCTTCTCTTTCCTCTTTGTTGTATCTTTGGGACATGTTTGTCCACAATTTCTAACGTCTTCTCCTCTAACGTCATTAGCATCTCTTCTGTTGTCTTGGCCTCGAAAATGGTTTTCCAATCTATTACTTCCATGCTGGATGTAACATCTTCCCAGTTTATAGCTTTGGAGTGAAAATTAAAAATTTCGAATTTGCTTCGTTCTGTTGTGCGTGTTCTTTCCTTTCCTGTTGCCTTTATATTAGTTGTTATTTCAATGATATTGTGGTCTGATATCATAGTTGGGGAGATTTCTACATTATCAATTAGATTACTGTTGTTTGTGAATACCAAATCTAGGCAGTTGTTTTTTCTTGTTTTCTGTTATTTCTTGCGTTAACATAAATTCATCAGCTAAAGCTAGTAGCATTTTTACCTGCTCCTGGTCTTCTCGTGTGCCCCCCTTGTCCTGGTGGATACATATATTTTTTCCTATCCTTTTATATTTCATGAATGGGAAATTAAAATCACCACAGAGAAAAATATTTGGGGTTGGAGAGTGTAGATCTTTTACTAAGTTTCTTACCTCTGTAATGGAATCTGAAAATTTTGAGGTTGGCGTGTTTGGGGGTCTGTATATTACAATTAGTACCATATTTAATTTTTCAATTTTTGCTGCTACACATTCTACGTAGTTGTTTGAGGTACTTATAACCATTTCTGCTATGTGCCTTTCGCGTGTGTAAATAGCACATCCTCCTTTACGTCTATATATATTTATTAAGCAGCAGATGAGAGAGTAAGGAGCCTTGTTTAACTCCGCATGAGGAGCCAAAACATTCGAACAATACATTGCCCCACCAAAGAGTAAAAGTGTGATGTTTGTGCCGAAATTTCAATAAATTTAAAACATATGATGGAACAGTCCTGTCTTCTAATTTCTTAAATAGAATATTGTGATTCACTATATCATACGCTTTGCTTATATCCAAAAAACAACTATAAATAGTTGAATTACAGACAGTATATTCAAATACAATCTCTTTCAAAACAAATACACAGGTCAACTGAATGGGACCCTTTAAAACCTGTGTGTCAATAAATAATTATTTAGTCAGCGGAACAAAAGTTTCTCAAATTAATTTTGAGAAGCAGGAGGCAATCAGACTTTTAATTTCAGGCAGTGAAGTCTTGTAATTTTACTGGCCCTTCCTCATGTCGTTCCATTGCAACCTACATTAAGATTAACTCTTCCCACGCTGTTAAAGATGCCTGAGTACTTCGTTGTCCATAACTTAGCTTTTTTACCTCCCCAGACACTCCATCAGTTTTTGATGGGATGGCATTCTTAGCACCCATTTCTTTCTTGACAAATTTTCATATATATATATATATTATATATATATATATATATATGCGCCTCGATGGTATAGTGGTTAGCGTTGCTGACTACGAATCCATCGGCCCGGGATCGAGACCCAGTGACGGCAGGCGGCGGGCAGCAAAACTCAGCTGTTCATCCTTTCACACAATAAAAAAAATTGGTTGGTAGATAAATGGGTACCCTGGGTAGCCCAGTGGTTAAGATGTTGGGCTGCTGGTGGGGGTGTGGTTGTAAATCGTGGCTCGATCAGTTTGGGAGCTACTCAGCAGTGCTGAGACTCCTCGAAGTCATGGGTTTGAACTCCAGTGCTGCCCAGAACTGGACGGTTATCTTTTCTGTATCTTACGTCGCGGCGAGGCAGCGGGCCTGCAACCCCTCATTAATTGACTCTGGCTAAGGTAGCCTGGCTGAAGCCCGTAACTCCCACTTTCTGGGGATATGGGACATTTGGAGGTTTCTCTCTCTCTCTCTCTCTCTCTCTCTCTCTCTCTCTCTCTCCTCACGCTCGCACTTTCATGTCTCATTATATCCGAGTAACTGTTTAATGTGTCCGAAATTGTATTTTATATACATAGTCTTATACCATTGTTCGCCTACCCATATTTCTTTAAAATAAATAAATAAATAAGTAAAAAATATAAAGTGAAAAATATAAAATCGCACGAAGGTCTTATAACTCAAAAAATTCTTTAATATAAGCAAAGGTTTTAAAATACAACTTTCGCGAACTCTTTCGACTTTATTTTTCCATTCCATAATTTTCAAGACTGTGAGTAATTTGGAATAAAATTTAAGGGAAAAAATAATATTATTCAAAACTGAATCAGAATTACGAGTAAATTTTTCTTGGAATAAATTCAAGAATTAATTTGTTTATTTTATATTTATAAATGCGATGTTTAAATAGGTATATTATCACTGTAAGTAATGATACAATATATACACACACACACACACACACACATATATATATATATATATAGCATGAATTTTTTAAAATTTGTTTAAAGGTGTCAGGAAATATGTAAAAAAAAAAAAAAAAATAGAGAGGGAGAAATTTTTTTATTGTTGCGTTTTCCAACTTTTCGGTTTTAAATCTGAATTTTGGAAGAGTTTATTGCTGTGCAAAAATGTTACGAACGTTATTTATTAAGACATTTTGAAACGTCTTCTCGATATTTCTAAGGTTAAAACTTTTATGGAAAGTTTAGAGTTAGTCCATACGTTTTTGCGGTTAAATTGAGTTACACATTTCTTTATGGAGGCGTTATAGTATGCATTTATTTTTTATAATGACTTTATGTGATTTTTTATTTTAATTTTTTTTGTTTTTATCTTTATTTTGGTTTTAGTTATATTAATGTTAAGAACTTCCAATGCCGTGGTTTTTATTTAAAAATTTAACATTTGTATTTTAGAGTTAGTCATAATTTATGATCTCTTTTGAGTGAGGAAGACAATGTTTGTTTTGAAATGATACTAAAGTGAGATTTACATAAGCTATGTTTTAGTTCATTGATTAAAGTGTAACGGATTGAAATTCAGGGGCGCATTGCCCTTCACTCGTAAAACTCCGAGAGGGTTTACTGCCCTAGTGAAAAGTAACGGTTAAAAAAAATTAAATTGTTTCATTGTCGTAAATGTAAACATATTTCGTTCTATCACTGGTTTACAAAAATTTTTGTATCTCTGAACTGAAAAAGACAAAACTGGAAAAAAGAAGCAAACCGGCCATATTTTTAATAACAACAATAATAATACTACTACTACTAATTATTATTATTATTATTATTATTATTATTATTATTATTATTATCATTATTCTAGTAAAACCTTCAAGAAGGGTGTTCATTTTAAGTTTTTCGTCGATCGACGCTGAAAAGATTGCCCACACCTCGTTCCTCACTTCAGTCATTTTACACACACACATTTGTGTGTGTGTGTGTGTGTGTGTGTGTGTGTTAAATAAATACATTCTTACCTTCATGCATCGGTTCCCATTTTAATGAAATTGCTCGAAAACCAGCGAAGCAAACGAAACATTTATCTTACGTTAAAGTAATCGAATTTTGCATCAACTCAACTTAATGTAACATAACCTAACCTAACCTAGCATAGCGAACGTAATCTAACCACCTTACGTAGCTTAACGTAATCTAACCTAACGCTTGTTTTGTTGCTGCCTCAATGAACAAATGTTGTCTATAATATCGCGTTGAAATGGCCATTAAAAACATGCCATTCGACTTAGTAATTCCTGTTCAAGCCAAATGTCCAGTTGGGCAGGTTTTAAGAAATTGCCTTATCCCAGGACAAGATTGACAAGGCATCGTATTTGTGTTTCCCTTAAGTTATTTAGTGAAGATATAGTTTTTTTAGTTGCTCATTTAGGTTTATAGAAATAGTTGTAGTATAACTGGCTACGAATGGTTACGCATCTGCTGTATTAATGCATATTGTTATCTAATTATAGTATACCATATTTGTGCAGTGATGCTCATTAATGGATGAAAAACCCTTTTTAGCCAGCACTAGAATAGTTGGTTCGTTTTACGGAGGACACTGAGACGGGTAGGACCGCTGCCACCAACCGAAAAAATAAGTCCCCTTTAAAAGGAGAAAAGGGTCGAGTCAAGTACATTACGTGCAGCGAGCTCGTCGCTGCACCCTCTTCCCCATTTCTCTGACTGGCTTGAGACAGTCCATATCTGGGTTAATACACAGGTAGTTCCCAAAGAATGGGACAGGGAAGAAGAGAAACGAGAAAGTAAAGGGGGCACAGAGAAAAGAAAGAGAGGAAAGATGCTTGAGCTTAACCAGATGCGATCAGTTCGACGTCTGGGATTAATCAGACGCACTCAGTTGTGAGAGCAAGCTCTCGTTGTAGGCTCCAGGAGCCGAACTGCGGGGCCTGCTAAACCTACAAGGGGGTCGGTAGGCCACCTAATAACACGACATTAGATGCTAGTGATAGAAAATGAACACTTCCCAGTGGACGTGGGAGAGGAACGTTCATTCCAATGAGACCATATGTTTGAGGGAAAACAAAAAAGCAAAACGCCACTTCCTCTGCTAAACTCCCCAGCGAGCGTTAATATGCAAAAAGCGGCCAAGTCATTAACTCATTTCAAAACTTTAAAACAAATTTGAACTACAGAACGTAAGAAGTAAAAAAATTACGTTATATTATTACATTAAATTTTTATTTTGTCACACTTGTATAATATATATATATATATATATATATATATATAACGGCAACTTTTTTTTCATTTCTATATCATAAGTTTTATGTGTAATTATTTACTCTTTATACAATTAAACAGATGATTTTTAGTGTTTTGCATACTTTTAATTACAAATTCTTATTTATATCATAATCTGTACGTTCAAACTGAATGGAAACAAAGAGTGGACACAAAAACATGGATAATATACATTTCCAGTTCAATTTCAATAAAACAATGTGACTATTTCTGCACAAACCTGTCCAAAATGCGAATGCATATTTTTGACAAGTTTTGAACACATTAAGAATTCAGAGGTTTGACAGATTCTTTCCGAAATATGTCTTCTCCTACAAATATGGTTGGTAAGTACAAAGTTTGTCTATCTGACAATTTTTTTTTTTCGGTAATTCGACATATTTCCATCGTCGAATTACGATTAACTAATCTAACGTAGCGTTAAGTAAACTAACCTAACCTAACCTTTACCCGCAAAGCTAATTTTACTACTTTCAGAAACTAGGGTAATTTTTGTCAGTTCTGTTAAAGTGTCAGATGGGTAACTTCCCTTTTGAACTACTACTACTACTACTACTACTACTGAACGTTCCTCCTCTTTTCTTTCTCTCGAGCTAACCTTAGAGTGGATCTTAGGGTCTTTGTTAGCCTTAGCTAACGTTAAAATAATTTCAAGGTTGTCGAGAATCCGATGTCATTCGGAATTTTTGTTTAATTGAAAACACAAAAGGATTTGACAAAGAAAACGAGAGAAAGGAAGAAATTTTAAAGGAATAACGTTTGTCAAAATTTCATTCACGTTTATTTTCTTTCATATTTCATTTCTTTTTTTTTTTTTTTTTTACTTGAACGAATACATAATTCTTATCACTTTATTTCAATGTACATTTTATTGTTCTAGGTTTCAGTTCCCTCCTCATCATCAATATATATATATATATACATATATACACAGGGTGTCGTAGTATCGCGATACATTTTCTGTATCTTGTATCGTATCGCGATACATTTTTTATTATTTGTATCGTATCGAAAGATACGATACAAATAAGTGTCAGTAATGCGATACTTTATCATAGAATAAACCTCGTCAAGAATTATCTAATTATTTAGTGAATAAGTCATCAGACATTCAACAATTACATATGTATCCTTTGATAAAAGAACTGTTCATAAAATACAACACTACACTGCCATTAAGCGCTCCGATTGAGAGACTTTTTAGCATAGCTGGAAATCTCTTTCCTTCAAGAGATGTGAATATATCACGAAAGCGCTCGGACTTCCTGTTTCCTTTTCCTTTTCCCTGTGGTTTTTTGCATATTATATATATACCGGTATATATATATATATATCGTATCGTTTCGCGATACATATATTATTCATATATCATATCTAGTACCATAACGAGATACATTTTTACCAATGTATCGAGTATCGTATCGCGTTACTTTTAATGGCCCCGATACACCACCCTGATATACTGTATATATATATATATATATATTTTTTATTTTTATTTTTTTTTTCAAATTAAATAACAACAACGTAAGTTAGGAAACTAGGATTTGTGAATGGCGACATGCAATGGAAAAAAAAACGAGTGAACTCTGATGATGATGATGATAAGATGAAGAGAATAAGAGTATATTAAAATACAGACCTGACTATGGAAGGTATGCGATTGCAAATACGTGTGGTTTTTGGTCCAGTCTGCGAAGAACAAGCTTCGGGTAGTACGACTGTGATTGATACAGGTAAAATTGTGCTGCCTTGGGGGGAAAACACCAACTTGTGGTACATCTTACTTCTGAAGAATCATGCACCTGGACTGATAATAACTGGAGGTTAATAACAACGGAAATTGCGTGAAACGAATACAGATTTGGATGTTCTTTGAACTGGGCCAACACTGAGCATTGTAATGAACCACGTATGGGGGCCTCGTCAGTACATTGACTCCCTATTTGCATGGCAATGTTGCTGCGAGCTGCTCATATTCTAAAATGGGAGTATGGGCGGAATGATGCTCTAGGGCCCTATATGGAAAAATGTTCTAATGTTCATCCTTCAACTTAAGCTCTGAATGCATCGATTGTTAATATATATATATATATACACACACAGGGTGGAGCAAAAGTCGCGCATCATAGGAATTTTCAGTGTTGATTATATTAGGGGCACTCAATATATTTTTCCCCACCCTTTTTTCTTAGCTAAATAATAGGCCATGGGGCTGAAATGTCTTTTGGGCCGTAGGTTTGAACTTTCTGCGGTTCACATAACCAGATTTTCCAGTTTGAACCTCCAGTTTAAACGCCCTTGTATAAAACCGATGGTTAACGAAGTTTCGAAAATGGCGTCTGACAGTCATGTGCGTCGTAAACAGAGAGCTGTTATCGAGTTTTTAACCGCAGAGAAGGAAACAGTTGGAAATATTCACAAACGTTTACAAAACGTTTACGGAGATGCTGTTGTTGATCGAAGCACAGTTGGACGCTGGTCTAAACGTGTGAGATCATCGGAGAGAGGGAGAGCCAGCCTCGATGATGACCCACGCAGCCATCGCCCGGCATCGGCTGTGACATCTCACACTTTGCAACGTGCTAACAGCATCATTCGATCAAATCCAGCTATCACTGGAGCTAGGAATAGTGAAGGAAGTGTAATACGATAATTCAGCAACTGGGATACTCAAAAGTATGTTCACGGTTTGTTCCTCGCCAACTGACTGAAGATCACAAAGCCCAAAAGAAAAGAAATTACTTCCGAGTCGTTGGTTCGATACGAGACAGAAGGAGATGACTTCCTTTCACGAATTGTGACTGCGGATGAGACTTAGGTACACCACTTTGAACCTGAAATAAAACGCCAATCCATGGAGTAGCATCACGCAGACTCCCCACGCAAGAAAAAGTTCAAAATGGCTCCCTCTGCAGGAAAGGTTATGGTCACCATCTTTTGGGACATGAAAGGAGTGATTCTGGTCGACATTATGAAGAAAGGACAAACAATCAACTCAGAGGCATATATTGCTACCCTACAGAAACTCCAGAGGCGTATAAAGCGAGTTCGACCGGAGAGAAAACTGGAAGACGTCCTTCTTTTGCACGATAACGCAAGACCACACATCAGTTTGCAAACAAGAGAGGCCATCACAAAAATGCGCTTGACTGTGGTATCCCACCCTCCATACAGCCCGGATCTGGCACCTTCAGACTTCCATTTGTTTGGACCAATGAAGGATGCTATTCGTGGAAGAAAGTTTCAGAGTGACAATGGAGATGTTGAGGAGGTGAAGAGGTGGCTCCAGCGGAACACAGCGGACTTTTACCAGCAAGGAATAAAGGCCCTTGTTTCGAGGTGGAGGAAAGCCGTAGAAAAGGATGGAGACTGTGGAAAAATAAAAACTTGTAAAAAAGGTATGTAACTACTTGTGTACAAAATTTCTCGAACTTATATGGAAACTTGGAAAGAAAAAAAAAGGTGGGGCAAAATATATTGAGTGGCCCTCGTATATTATTTTTTTCTTTTAGGTAGGGGATGACTACAAAATTAACAATAGACGAGAGGGTGAGCTTGGTTTTAATGCATGGAATACCAGGTACTACAAATCGATGAATCGGTACAGAATTTAAATTCTGTACCACGTATGGGGGCCTCGTCAGTACATTGACTCCCTATTTGCATGGCAATGTTGCTGCGAGCCGCTCATATTCTAAAATGGGAGTATGGGCGGAATGATGCTCTAGGGCCCTATATGGAAAAATGTTCTAATGTTCATCCTTCAACTTAAGCTCTGAATGCATCGATTGTTAATATATAATATATATACACACACAGGGTGGAGCAAAAGTCGCGCATCATAGGAATTTTCAGTGTTGATTATATTAGGGGCACTCAATATATTTTGCCCCACCCTTTTTTCTTAGCTAAATAATAGGCCATGGGGCTGAAATGTCTTTTGGGCCGTAGGTTTGAACTTTCTGCGGTTCACATAACCAGATTTTCCAGTTTGAACCTCCAGTTTAAACGCCCTTGTATAAAACCGATGGTTAACGAAGTTTCGAAAATGGCGTCTGACAGTCATGTGCGTCGTAAACAGAGAGCTGTTATCGAGTTTTTAACCGCAGAGAAGGAAACAGTTGGAAATATTCACAAACGTTTACAAAACGTTTACGGAGATGCTGTTGTTGATCGAAGCACAGTTGGACGCTGGTCTAAACGTGTGAGATCATCGGAGAGAGGGAGAGCCAGCCTCGATGATGACCCACGCAGCCATCGCCCGGCATCGGCTGTGACATCTCACACTTTGCAACGTGCTAACAGCATCATTCGATCAAATCCAGCTATCACTGGAGCTAGGAATTAGTGAAGGAAGTGTGAATACGATAATTCAGCAACTGGGATACTCAAAAGTATGTTCACGGTTTGTTCCTCGCCAACTGACTGAAGATCACAAAGCCCAAAAGAAAAGAAATTACTTCCGAGTCGTTGGTTCGATACGAGACAGAAGGAGATGACTTCCTTTCACGAATTGTGACTGCGGATGAGACTTAGGTACACCACTTTGAACCTGAAATAAAACGCCAATCCATGGAGTAGCATCACGCAGACTCCCCACGCAAGAAAAAGTTCAAAATGGCTCCCTCTGCAGGAAAGGTTATGGCCACCATCTTTTGGGACATGAAAGGAGTGATTCTGGTCGACATTATGAAGAAAGGACAAACAATCAACTCAGAGGCATATATTGCTACCCTACAGAAACTCCAGAGACGTATAAAGCGAGTTCGACCGGAGAGAAAACTGGAAGACGTCCTTCTTTTGCACGATAACGCAAGACCACACATCAGTTTGCAAACAAGAGAGGCCATCACAAAAATGCGCTTGACTGTGGTATCCCACCCTCCATACAGCCCGGATCTGGCACCTTCAGACTTCCATTTGTTTGGACCAATGAAGGATGCTATTCGTGGAAGAAAGTTTCAGAGTAACAATGGAGATGTTGAGGAGGTGAAGAGGTGGCTCCAGCGGAACACAGCGGACTTTTACCAGCAAGGAATAAAGGCCCTTGTTTCGAGGTGGAGGAAAGCCGTAGAAAAGGATGGAGACTGTGGAAAAATAAAAACTTGTAAAAAAGGTATGTAACTACTTGTGTACAAATTTCTCGAACTTATATGGAAACTTGGAAAGAAAAAAAAAGGTGGGGCAAAATATTGAGTGGCCCTCGTATATTATTTTTTTCTTTTAGGTAGGGGATGACTACAAAATTAACAATAGACGAGAGGGTGAGCTTGGTTTTAATGCATGGAATACCAGGTACTACAAATCGATGAATCGGTACAGAATTTAAATTCTGTACCGATTCATCGATTTGTAGTACCTGGTGCTCCATACACTAAAACCAAGCCCACCTTCTCATCTATTATTAGTTTCGCAGCCATGGAGGGAGGTATCAGAATATGGTGCTCAATTGAAAGGCGGTCAAAGTCAGCAACTGATACTTTCAGATGACAGTCAGTTTCTCCATAAATAATTAATTTTCCTAATTTTTACACAAAATAATTAATTTATTTCGTTTTTCATTTCAGACCATCATTCTGCTATAGTTGGTGAACAAGTTATAACGTAATGAAATACTCTGGAAGCTGAAGCATTGTATTGAACCTGCGTAAGGAGACAGTGGGGGTGCAAAACGAATGAAGAAAGAGTTTCCAAATAAACGATGGACGATACCTGGACTTCAATATCTCATAAAGAAAATCGATATCACAGGGTCGACCAAACGAAAAGAAGGCAGTGGAAGGCCAGACACATCATGTACTGAGGAAAATATTGACACAGTTTTATCCATGATATGAATTCAAGAAAACGGCCCAACACCCACAAGTCCGTTAGAGAAATTTCAAAAACAACTGGTATTTCTCGCTCTAGTGTTCGTCGTATAGTAAAAGATGATATGGGTCTTAAATGTTTTAAAAGAGTCGAAGTTCATAAGCTCTCTGCATCAAATAAACAAGCAGGAGTTGAAAAATGTCGTGCTCTGTTTGATCGATTCTCAGACAGAGAAGTGTCGAAAATATGGTTCAGCGACGAGACCTTTACGGTTGCTTCAACAACAAACACACAAAATGACCGAGTTTATGGAAGACAGGACAAAAAATCTATCAGTCTAGATCGACTTTGCAGAGAGCGTCCGCATTTTTCTCAAAAAGTCATGGTTTCCATCTTTATTTCAAAGTTTGGGAAGTCAGAGATTGTTTTTGTTGATCAAAATGCCAAAATCACTGCTGCTTATTACCAAGAAAAAAATCCTTGATGCGGAACTGCCGTTGATAAGGGAGATGTCAAGGTTGCAAACGTGCATTAATAATGGAGGAGGGCACATTCCGCACATAATCTTGGACTCAATTAGGCAACTGTATAGAAACAGAAAGTTTTTCTACCCGTATCTGTATAACCCCGAATTACAAAATAATGGTTACAGTTAGCAAAATTCCAACTTAACCATGAGATAGACCATGAAATTCTATACAGGACACATATATTGATTGTACAAATAACATTTGATAAAGGTAAAATTATATTGTTCAAAATCAGGGTAATAGTTTTCTTTGGCCCACCCGGTATATATATATAAGGACTCCATAATTCTCAGATCTGTTTCATTTTGCACCCTGCCTTATATAAGGAACATATAGAAATAATTTTGGGAGTAATTTCGAGTTTGTTTTGGCTTCTCTCCAGGGAATGTGGAGGGAAATTGCCCAAACTTAAAATAATGAAAAGCCTGTCAGAAAAGCTGGAGTTTTCATGGGTTACACCTTGGCCTCGCTACAACATCGCTTCACGTAAGATCAGCGAGGTTAAGTAACACTGTGTCTGTTCATTAGTTGCGTTCAGATGATGTATCGATCCTTCCATGGTTCGGATCCCACATTTAGCTGTAGGTCCCCTCTGTCACAAGACCTTTGCTTTCACGAAGGAGTTTAAAGAAACCTCAAACATTATTAGTATAATTTGTTTTCGTCAGACTGATTCCTGAAGCAAAGCAAGAAGTTATGAACACCGGAAGACGTTACCGGTTAATTGAAGGGATTAATTGCCTACCGGAAGTGTTCCATATCCTGTCCTGCAGTTGGCCAAACTTTGGGTGTAATTAATAATGAATATTTCATGGAATTGTTATTACGAAATCTTTATATATATATATATATATATATATATATATATATATATATATACACACACGCCTCGGTGGTGTAGTGGTTAGCGTCGCTGACTACGAATCCATCGGCCCCGGGATCGAGACCCGGTGACGGCAGCCGGCGCGCAGCAAAACCTAGCTGTTCATCTTTCCACCCAATAAAGAAAGTGGTTGGTAGATAAATGGCTACCCTGGGTGGCCTAGTGGTTAAGAGTTAAGACGCTGGGCTGCTGGTGAGGCGTGGTTCGGATTCCACGTTAAACTGTAGGTCTAAGGTGTAGTTAAAAGCTTGACCTTCGTCAGAATGGACAATTCGGGCGGAAGCTAAACAAAAGTGCATATATACCGGGTATGGCAAAAAACTAGGCCACTATTTTAAATGTATATTTTAAACAATTATAAGGATTTTTTTTGTAAACAAAACAGACGTACTAACGCTCGAAAAAGCGCAAAATCGAGGCTATAGGTCAAGAATAGGCTAGTCCCAAATTTCAGTAGCTGCTAAACCATGGGCAAGACCATATTTCTGATTTAACCTACGAAATAATGCCGAAGTATTCGCGTGAAGACGAGTTATTAATAAAAAATTGTTGGTTAGAAAAAGGTTGGGGAGCACGAAAATTACTTGCAGAGTTTCCGAATAAGCCATGGACTAGAGCTGGTTTGAATTATATCATAGACAAAGTGAAGGAAACTGGTGATGGAAAGCGTAAAAAGGGTAGTGGGAGGCCTAGAACGGCTCAAACATAAGCAAATATCGATTTCGTAGGGACAATAATATCGAGTCAAGAAGAACCTGGGACACATTTAACCCAAAATGAAATAGCTATGGAAATAGGAATATCTGGTAGAAGTGTTCAGCGAATAGCAAAATTTGACTTAAACATGAAGGCATACAAACTAGTTTCAGTACAAGCTGTAACTGACATTCATAAGCAAAATCGCTTGCTATGTTGCCAACAATTATTCGTTAGATTTTCATAGCGCACAGTTCTACAGATCTACAGAAGCTAAGGCTAACAAAGACCCTAAGATCCACTCTAAGGTTAGCCCGAGAGAAAGGAAAGAGTAGGGGGTTAAGAGAAGGGAATAAGGGGTTAAGTAAGTAGCAAGACCTATCACTCGTGAGTTGACATTCATTCAGAAAAAGAGAGAGAAAGACTCACCATCATCATCCGCCGGCCACTGCCGACAAGTCAGAAAAATAGTCGGAGAGAATAGGAAAGATTGCAGAACGGTCCTCTACTCCATAGGGAGGTAGAGCCCATTCTGCCGGAAAGGGGTGAAAGATGAAAAGAAGTAAAATAAGAACGCTTACAAACCATGCAATACATTTTTAACTCAAGAAACAACACATTCTTAACTCAAAGCAACACATTCTTCCAGCTGTTGCAGACCGATCCTCCACTCCATAGGGAGGTAGAGGATGCAGCCCACTTGGCTGGAAAGGCGTGAAAGACGAAAAGAAGTAAAATAAGAACGCATTACAAACCATGCAACACATTCTTAACTCAAACACTATCATACCATGCAAACTGCAGACATGCAATAAAGAGAGTTACAGACATGCAAATAAGGAGAGAAGAAGAAAAAAAAGTATAAAGAATAACAAAAAGTGGGTTAATTTACTCAACAAGCTACAACTAAGTTCGTGTTAGTCTAATTTATTTTTTATTTTTTTAGGTTTATGGTTTATGGTTTAGGGATGAGAAAATATTTACAATTAGTAGACCAATTAATAAACAGAACGATCGTGTATATGCCGCTGTCACAAGGAAACGTGATGTAACACCTGAAAGGTCGTTAAGAGAGAGAGAGATTTTCTCCTAGTGTAATGGTCGGTGCAGCATTTTCAAAACTGGGAAAGACAGGGATAGTTTTTGTAGAACCAAGAACACGAATGGATTCGAAATATTACTGTAATCATATTCTTGTCCCATATTTTCAAGATATTAAATAAATATGCGGTGATAACTTCGTTTTTCAGCAAGATGGTGCACCTTGTCATCGCGCTGGAGCCACAGTTGATTACCTGAGGCAAACAGCCCCTGATTTCATTGAACCTGCAATGCGGCCGGCCAACAGCCCGGATTTAAATCCGTTGGACTACTCAATGTGGGAAGCACTAAAAGAAAAGTGTAATTACCGTCCTGGTTATCAAATCTAAAATGTTCAACAACTTAGAGCTACAATCGCGGACGAATGACGTAGCATATCGCAACGATTTCTGAACAGTGCTATCGACGAGTGGTGAATGCGTCTTCAGCTCTGTAGGGATAATGACGGATGGCATTTTGAACATCTATTGTCATGATGTGTAAGAAAATGATCCTATACTGAAAGAAGATTGTTTTAAAGTTTGTTCACATTATTTGTTTAAAATATACATTTAAAGTCGTGCCCCAGTTTTTTTCGCCAGACCCAGTATATAGCCTTAAACCTTAGTTTGTTTCAGCTTGAATTGTTCCTTTTGACGATGGTCAAGCTTTTTGTGTTTTACCCCACCTTAGTCCTATAGCTTAATGTGGAGTATAAACCACGACTCACCAAGGAAGTCTGAAATTACGGAGTCCTAACCCGGACTCGAAAATATTTTTTTTCCTAAAGTTTTCAGGAATTTTGGCAGACTACCTCTGAGTAGTGTTCACAGAAATTTGCAAAGTTTCGTTTACTCGCTTAATGTTAATGGAATTGTACAGATTATAGATATCGATTTTAGAATTATTGAGCCGACGTTTGACGCTGCAAACGACATTAGCAAACAAGTGCGACGCCACACTGAATGCAGCGCTTACGATACGAGATTTGACTTCCTCGGACACCGTGAAGACTCATGAGGCAACGATGATATGACGTAATGATCAAGTAATTCTGGGACATTATTTTTTAAGTATTCAACAGTTGCTATTGCTGTATGGGACGTTGCTTCGTCTTGCTGAAAAAGATAATAACCACCGTTGGCCAGATTTTGCATTTCGGGAAGCATGTTTCGCAGCAGAGTATTTCGATAGTACTCGGCATTGACTTTTACACCAGGCTTAATAAAATGAATGGATGTTTTACCTAACTTTGATATGCCAACTGACACCATGACACTAGTGAGAAATGACTTTTGGTTGCAAAAAGTGTGCTATCAGGTATTTCATTCTTACATTGGACGTGCGAGTAAACTCTGTCATTTTGACTGTTCCGAGGTGGCTCCACAGTGAATCTCTTTTCATCAGTGAAAAAAACCTTTGAAAGTTTATCACATGTTACTCGCCGTAAGATTTGTTTTGATCTTTGAACTCGTTTCTGCTCATCAGTTTGAGTAATCTTTTGCCCGTGCACACTTTTGAAAGGTTTTAGTTGAAGATCTGGTTTAATTATACGTCTCATACTAGTTTCTGATAATTGTAACACTTTTGATACGCGAGCTGGTGTCATATGGGTTCCTGGCTGGTTTTCCTGACTTAATATACGTTCTTCGACGTCGTCAGTATTGTTTTGTATGCGAACAGTTTTTGGTTGCCCACTTCCCTCTCTTTTGATATCCCCAGTCTCGTCAATTTTTTTTAGAAGCTTTCCCAAACCACCAAGAGTCTATTCTTTGTTGGGGAATTCGGAGAGTCGTTTCGTTCGTCCATATCCCTTTTCTAGTCTAAAATGCTTAATTATAATCGTATCTTCCTCTGAAACTGGCATATTCACTATATTTTATAACCCTGCAAAAAAAAATCGTATATTAGAATTTACAAAAGTGAAAATGGAAATAAAGGATTCTTGATTAGATTGTCGAGCATCAGTTCTCGTATTACTGTTGGTACCTTTGGTTAGCTTCCGCCCGAATTGTTCATTCTGGCGAAGGTCAAGCTTTTCACTCCACCTTAGACCTACAGTTTAACGTGGAATCCGAACCACGCCCCATCAGCAGCCCAGCGTCTTAACCATTAGGCCACTTAGTACCCATTTAACTACCAACCACTTTCTTTATTGTGTGGAAGGATGAACAGCTGGGTTTTGCTGCGCGCCGGCTGCCGTCGGGTCTCGAACCCGGGGCCGATGGATTCGTAGTCAGCGACGCTAACCACTACACCACCGAGGGGAGGAATATTAAATAAATCGTTATCTTTGATAGCTTCGAACTGAAATTTGTTTTATGTATCTTTTACGTGTATAAGTTTCATACTGATTGTTTGAAAAATGTTAATTCTTTGGATGGTTTTAGAGTGAACTCTTTTTTTTGGCAGACGGTGTGTGTATATATATATATAAGGGGTTCCAAAAAACCTTAGCCCCCCACCATTTGCAGCTTACATGTTTACTTATATCGAAATAATTTTTAGTGATTATAAAAATATATAAAATTCTTTATTTATTGCAGGTATTAAAATTACTCTTGCTGATAAAGTGATAATATAATGGCTTCTCAATTAATTGGTGATTCGGAGAGGCAACGTGTGATAGATCGCGTACGAGCAATAACATTTCGGGAAGCTCGTGATGCTGGAGCCACCTTTATAACACGTTCATGGGTTGCCAAAAAGTTGCGAAGAAGTGAGGACTTCGTCAAAAGAAATTGGAATAAAACTTTGGATGAATGTGAAATGGATACAACCAAATCTGGGCGCCCAAATTTGCCACTCTCTCAGGAAACAAAGGACATCATTGAAAGCGGTACGCGTAAAAAGAAAAACAGCTATGCTAATCTTTCTAGAGAGATCGAAGTGTTGAGAGGAAAGATCGTTAGTGGTGAGATCATTCGACTGTACCGTCATAGGCAAGGTTTAAAGCCTTGGCATGAACTTCCAAAGCCAAGAAAAACTCAACTTAACATCGATGACAGAATGTGGTTTGCCCATTATCTTGAAAATTGGGATGTGGATGATTTCATGCATTTAGCTGTCTCCGATGAATTTTTTGTTTACGTAACACGTCGGCCTAACTACCAAAATGATCGAGTGTGGGCCACAACACCGGATGAAATCGATGACAATGAACATTATCGCGAATTATTAAAAAGTCCAGACTGTGCTGGTGTGTTTGTTTTGTTCACTGCAAAGAAGCTCATGTGGGTGCTGAAGCCAAATGGTCAGAGTTGGGATGGACAGTATTTTCGTGATATTATTCTATCCCAGCATGTCATTCCTTTTCTGAGAAACCCAAACAATGTTATGGATGTCGATCAGGTCACACTTCTGCACGATAAGGCCCCCTGCTTTAAGGCATTAGCCACTCAACAGTTGTTGCGGAACCATGAGATCGATTTCTTTGGAAATGAAGAATGGCCAGGAAATTCTCCTGACTTGAACGTCTGTGAACACATTGGATCAGTTATAAAGGACAAGGTTGAGTGTCTCTTGTTTCAAGAACCTGCAGCAAATCGATTTTCGAAGGATACAATGACGCAACACATTGAAACTGTTTTAGCAAATTTGCGTAACGCTCAAGATCTATTCACGTCACTTTTGGCAAGCTACCCAAAGCGAATTCAGGCTGTCTTGGAAGCCAATGGCGGGAACACCAAGTTTTAATTGTTTCTCATTAAATGCAGGATTAAATTCTCTTTTGTAAGGTATGTTTAGTTTTACTGTACCTCTAATGGTTTAGGCCATGGGCGGGGAGGGGGCTAAGGTTTATTGGAGCCCCGTATATATAACCTCGTTAACCTCGTTGCAGTTCCGTGCGTTGGTCTCTCTTCACACGAAGGTGAAGCTGGTAGTCCCGCCTCTAGGCCTGACTTGGTGGAGGAGCGAGTTGCTCTCTTTCGCTCTCCACTACACATAGCCAGGTACACCCGGCTCATCTGGTACCGTCCTGAGCCGGGCATCTAGTCTTCTTTTGAAGACTTCAACTTTGACCCTTGCAACGTTTCTGAGGTCCTTTGGAAGCTGGTTAAAAAGTCTTTGCCCCCAGACAACCAAACTATTTTCCTTCAGTGTTGAAGAGGTCCCTTGTCGGGCTTTTAATTTGGGAACACTACACATTCTGCCTTTCGTATTTTCCAGCGTTGTTTGGATGGTAATTGCGTTTAGTTTGAGGTTAGGTACCAGTTTTTCGATCATTTTTCATATGTGGATTATGGTGTACCTCTCTCTTCTTCTTTTCAGGGAGTACAGATTTAGTTTACGTAGTCTTTCCCTGTAGTTGAGTTCTTTGCAGCCATAAATCTTAGCTGTGAAATGTCTGTGAGTTTCTTCTAGTTTATTAGTTTCTTCCTTTTTATATGGGGACATCAAAACTGAGCAGTATTCAAGTTTTGGTATGATCAGTGTTTCAGCAGGGGAATCATTACTGTCTTATCTCTTCTTTTGAACGTTCTTTGTACCTGTCCCTTGACCCTTTTTGCTTTGTTTATCGCTATCTGATTTTGTGTCTCGAATTTCGCATCATCTGTCATTTAACTCCCAAATCGATAGGTTTCGTGCGATATATATATATATATATATATATATATATATATATATATTATATATATATATGTGTGTGTGTGTGTGTGTGTGTGTGTGTGTGTGTGTGTGTGTGTAAAGAACGACGCTTGTTTAGAAGAATGTCCGCACAAGAGGAGGAGATATACTCTTCTAAACAAGTGTCGTTGTTTATATTAATTATACTGTGTCGTTTGCAGTTAAAATGTATATATATATATATATATATATATAAGAATTATGTTCATTCCTTCCCTATTAGGTTAACCTAACTTAACCAAACCTCTCCTAGAATAAAATAAAACAAAACAAAAGACTGGGTGTGTTAAATTTGATTTCTAGTTTTTAATTAAAATCCTGACGCGAGTGAAATTCAAAAAATAATCATTATATACGATAAAAGAGCGCACCCTCTAAACTTTTTTATGGAACCCCTCCCTACCTTAATGAAAGTCAAAGTGATTAAAAATTTCAAACAATAAAAGATGTCACATATGGGAGTTATTGTAACTTCAATGATCACCGACGAAAATGCAGAAAGAATTTGCACTTTTATAACTGAGTATATATATATATATATATATGTATGTTAAACACTCTCAGGGAACCATTCTGAGTTTGTGTATGTATATATATATATATATATATATATATATATATATATCGTTAATTTTCACTAAATTTCCAGTTAATTAATTAAAGGAGGTTATTACATAGGTTAGTCGATAACAAACGAGCTGAGAACAGGATCGACCTCGAATTACAAGACTGAATTTTTACTTAAAACATAACTCTAAATAAGTTAAAATTTGAAGATAATTAATTAAATAAAGGGTATTATTTCATCTTAATTTCTTATTAAAAAAAAATCTGTATGCAGAGCGCTGACAAAAATAAACAGACACCTGCTGATTGTCCTCAAAAACAAATGGCAAAGCTCATCAATGGAATGCCAGAATGTGTGTCAGCTTCACATAATGCAAAGAGGAGAGCAGCACGATTCTAATTTATTCATTCATTAACTCTGATATTATTTATTGACTTTTATTATCAGATCAAAACCTATGGGGAAAACCAAAGGTGTCTATTTACTTTTGTCAATCCTCTGTTCAATTTTCGTTTATCTGTTCAGTTTATGTTTTAAACACGTTGAAAATCTTTGATTGATTAACTGTTGAGTGAAAATTTTTTTATGTTCATTGTTTATAATGACGTTAGTACGATGTTTTTAATTCATTCCTTTTTCATGATCATCGAGGTTAAACGTTGTTGGGCTGTTCAGATTTTGGGTGGGTGACCATCATTCGCTTTCAGATGATGTAGTGACCCGTGGTTCGAATCACATGATCTTTGCCGTTACGAAGGAGGTTAAACAACCCCGAAAACATTATTACTATTATTATTTTTCAGGTATTTTTCTAACAAATTTTTTAGCCGATATAATTCAAGTATAATTATAATTATAATTATAATTCAAATATAAAAATAACTGTTAAATATGTGTAATAGAAAAATTGCATTTCGTTTATAGCCAGATATTACATGATATTTCGTGATATTACATGATATTTCGTGATATTACATGATATTACGTGATATTACATGATATTACGTGATCCATGTATATGTTGCATGAATTCATCTTTAAAGCAGTTTTTCAATCGTAACCAAAAATTAATTATCTGTTTCTGAAAAAGAAAACTTTTGTCTTCCTTTTTCTTTCAAAAACTATTTTTGCATTTTTCGAGAACTGACTGATTACTCTGAGTCGAGAGGAACTCATTATCTTCGTTATCATTACCTTCCTTTTTTGAAAACAAACTTTATTAACCAGTTTTGAGATCTGACAAAGTAGGTAAAGTTTCGGGAAAAAAAGTTCGCTTACATACAAAATTTCTGAAAATGATAAACAATTACTAATTGGTAAAGACTTGGTTTGTTTTTTAAATTTTGTCACCGAATAGAATAATATACGAGGGCCACTCAATATATTTTGCCCAACCTTTTTTTTTCTTTCCAAGTTTCCTTGTAAGTTCCAGAAATTTTGTACGCAAGTAGTTTCGTACCTTTTTCACAAGTTTTTATTTTTCTACATAGTCTCCATCCTTTTCTACGGCTTTCCTCCACCTCGAAACAAGGGCCTTTATTCCTTGCTGGTAAAAGTCCGCTGGGTTCCGCTGGAGCCACCTCTTCACCTCCTCAACAACTCCATCGTCACTCTGAAACTTTCTTCCACGAATAGCATCCTACATTGGCCCAAAACAAATGGAAGTTTGAAGGTGCCAGATCCGGGCTGTATGGAGGGTGGGATAACACAGTCAAGCGCATTTTTGTGATGGCCTCTCTTGTTTGCAAACTGATGTGTGATCTTGCGTTATCGTGCAAAAGAAGGACGTCTTCCAGTTTTGTCTCAGGTCGAACTCGCTTTATACGTCTCTGGAGTCTATGCAGGGTAGCAATATATGCCTCTGAGTTGATTGTTTGTCCTTTCTTCATAATGTCCACCAGAATCACCCCTTTCATGTCCCAAAAGATGGTGGCCATAACCTTTCCTGCAGAGTGAGCCATTTTGAACTTTTTCTTGCGTTGGGAGTCTGCGTGATGCCACTCCAAGGATTGGCGTTTTGTTTCAGGTTCAAAGTGGTGTACCTAAGTCTCATCCGCAGTCACATTTCGTGAAAGGAAATCATCCCCTTGTGTCTCGTATCGAACCAACGACTCAGAAGCAATTTCTTTTCTTTGGGCTTTGTGATCTTCAGTTAGTTGGCGAGGAACAAACCGTGAACATACTTTTGAGTATCCCAGTTGCTGAATTATCGTATTTACACTTCCTTCACTAATTCCTACCTCCAGTGATAGCTCCTTGTATGTGACGCGCCGATTTGATCGAATGATGCCGTTAGCACGTTGCACAGTGTGAGATGTCACAGCCGATGCCGAGCGACGGCTGCGTGGCTCATCATCGAGGCTGGCTCTCCCTCTCTCCGATGATCTCGCACGTTTAGACCAGCGTCCAACTGTGCTTCGATCAACAACAGCATCTCTGTAAACGTTTTGTAGACGTTTGTGAATATTTCCAACTGTTTCCTTCTCTGCGGTTAAGAAATCGACAACATCTCTCTGTTTACGACGCACATCACTGTCAGACGCCATTTTCGAAACTTCGTTAACCATCGGTTTTATACAAGGGCGTTTAAAAGCGGTTTTATACAAGGAGGGGTAGTTCAAAGTGGAAAAATCCGGTTATGTGAAGCGCAGAAAGTTCGAACTTACTGCCCAAAAGACATTTCAGCCCCATGACCTATTATTTAGCTAAGAAAAAAAGGGTGGGGCAAAATATATTGAGTGCCCCTAGCATATGTATAAATATTTGTAACATTTGTATTTTGTCTCTCTTCTCTTTCTATTTGTGGGTGGGGAAATGTTTGCTGGCTTCGCCCTTGGCCCTTCCTTCCTGCATAAAAAAAATAAAAGAAAAAAAAAAATAATATATATATATATATATATATATATATATATATATATATATATATACAACACACACACACACACCCTTCTATTCAACACCACCCACCAATAATACAACATCCACAGTGGTATGAAGGACCGCAACCCCAATACTCCTAAATGCAGCGGTCCATCCAATAACACCAAACAGGAACCGACATCGACCAGGAAACAACCATTATTTAGGAAAATTGAACACGAAGAGTAGAAACCCGGTAAATGTATTATACATAAATATACGAGGCCTCTATACTGACCATGCAGACTGCAAATTACAATACTTGCAAAATTTAGCTACGGAAACCAGTATAGATATCATATGCCTAACGGAAACACACTTACATAAATACAGTGAGGTGAAGGTAAACAAATTAAACAACATAGTCGAAATTATTATTTTAGAAGTAAAAGAACTGAATCTAACCATTATGGACGTCTACAACCACCAAACACCACAAAAAGTGAATTTCAATTTGATACTAATGAATAGAAAACATGTGAAAATTACTTCAAACTTAGCAACAAATATTTTAATTTGCAGAGATTTTAATTTCCCATTCATAACATGGAAGAAAAATGACGAAGTCATATATGTTAAGAAGTTTCATGGCAACATGACAAAAGATGATAGCACCAAAGCAATAATGTTATTAGATATGCTGGAACATTACGCCCTTACTCAGGAAATCTGTGAAGCCACTAGAAAAAAACGTTTTGGATTTAATTTTGACAAATAACAATGAGATAATAATAAATAAAAAGGTAACGAACACAAATTTCTCCGACCATAACCTAGTCGATATACAACTGAAGTTAGCACCTACAGGTCCGAAAACGCATCCCAGAGAAGCAGAAGGAATATTTGAAGTAGATTGGGAAAGTGTAAATAAAGATTTAAATGAAGTAAATTGGGAATTGCCACTTCACGAGAAGACTCCAGAACAAATACTAGGTATAATGGAGACTGAAACCAAACCTATATTACTGAAGCATGTTCCAAAGAGACAAAAAAACAAAACGTAGCAAGCTCGAGAGAAAAATTAGGACATTATTTAGACAACGGAAGCAAACCGTAAAACATCTCCACAGATGCAGAACTGATGCAAGGAGACTCAAACTAGAAAGGAAACTAGGCGAAATAGAAGTGGACCTAAAGCAAACATTCATACATAAGACAAACGAGGGAAAAACAAGGTAGCAGAGAACATAAAAAATAACCGAAAGTACTTCTACACGTTTGCGAAAAGGAAAATGCAGCGTAAAGAGAGTATTGGTTCGTTGATAGACGGGGAGGCCAAACACACAAATGACCCCCAAAAAATGATTGAACTGCTTAAGGAACAATTTAACTCTGTATTTAGCATCCCTAAGTCCGAGATGAAAGTAGAAAACCCAGACGAATTTTTCGATATTGATACAAATCAGATAAGGACAAATTCTGGCACAAACCTATTAATGGACTTAGAGTTCTCGGAAGGAGATGTAATTTAGGCTCTATCACAGATGCGAGACAATTCGGCACCAGGGCCAGACACATGGAGTGCCACGTTTTTGAAGAAATGTAGAGTTTTGCCAAACCGCTATACTTACTATGAAGGAAATCACTCGACACAGGACAAATTCCACTTCCATTAAAGAACGCGAACATTGTCCCTTTATTCAAAGTTTGTAACAGAGCAGTGCCCAAGAATTATCGGCCGGTAGCATTCACCTCCCACCTTATAAAGTGCTTTGAACGTATAATTAGAGGCAAAACCACCTACTACCTACAAGAAAAGAACTTATACAACCCAAATCAACATGGTTTCAGGGCTGGAAGATCATGCCTATCACAGCTATTAAACCACCATGAGAAAATATTGGAAACACTGTGTCGAGGACAAAATATAGATGTAATTATACTGACTTTGCTAAAGCCTTCGATAAATGTGACCATGGAATTATAGCACACAAACTTAAGAATACAGGAATTACTGGAAAACTAGGAAGATGGATATTTAATTTCTCGACGCAAAGAACACAAAGAGTGGTGGTAAATGGGGTCAAATCGGAAGTCTCTGGAGTCGTGAGCTCTGTACCACGACAGTACTAGCTTCCTTGCTGTTTATAATAATGATTACAGATATTAATGCAACTATCAATGGCAGTACTGTATCATGTTTCGCAGATGACACAAAGATATGCAAGGAAATATTGAACGAAGGTGACATAGAAACGTTACAAAACGGCATTAAAACATTATTCCAGTGGGCAGAAGACAACAATATGAAGTTCAACGAAGAAAAATTTCAACTTCTAAGATATGATAATAAGAAGGCGCGACAGAATAAAGGGTACAAAACTCTGCAAGCCAAACAGATAGCACCAAATCCACAAGTCAGGGATCTTGGAGTATTAATGTCGTCGGATGCAGCATTCAGAGAGCAATATAACAAAAATTACAACGGCTAGAAAAATAATGGGAATCATCTGGAGGAGCTTCCGCAGTAGAAAACAAACATCATGCTCAAATTATGGAAGAGTCTAGTCCTACCAGTAATTGAGTATTGCTCAGTACTCACAAGCCCACACAGAAAACGAGACATTGCGAACATTGAAGCTATACAAAGGACTTTTATGTTTAAGATAGAGGAAATGGAAGGTGAAGACTACTGGTCTCGACTACAATCCCTGAAACTCTACTCTCTCGAAAGAAGGTGCGAGCGGTGCACAATAATATACATATGGAAAATACTTGAGGGCTCTGTCCCTAACCTCAGAAATGAAATAGAAACAAACTTGAATGAGAGAAGAGGCAGATTTTGTACTGTCCCAGCTGCGGTGAGACAAGGGGTCATGAAAACGAGGATGGAAAATACCCTCAGAATAAGAGGCCCAAAGCTTTTCAATTCCCTACCAAAAGAAGTAAGGAATCTCCAGCACACCGCCCTGAATAACTTTAAGAACCAGCTGGATAGATTCCTGTGCAAAGTCCCATGACCAGCCATGCGTGGCTGTCTGCGAGGGCAGGAGGAGATCAGACAGCAATTCCCTTCTTCACCAAATCCTGCAAATGAGGTGGGATGCTGCAGAGGGGTCGACCGCAGGTCGATCCTGAACCGTCGTTCGAACTCACATAAAGTAAAGTGAGTAAGTATATATATATATTATATATATATATATATATATATATATATTATATTACGAATTAGTAATTTTTTAGGCTTTTTAGAAAATTTGTTCGTGGTAGAACTTTTTTCCGAAAGTACCTTTGCTTATACTGTTATTTGCAGATAGTTTGCCGTGGATTTGGTTTTGGAGTTGCTTTCAGCTAATATTAATTATTGGAAAACTGCGATATTCCAAGTGGGCCGATTTTTCTGCCGCTCAGTATCTATATATATATATATATATGTATGTATGTACAGAGAGAGAGAGAGAGAGAGAGAGAGAGAGAGAGAGAGAGAGAGAGAAGAGAGAGAGGAGAGAGAGAGAGAGAGAGAGAGAGAGAGAGAGAGAGAGAGAGAGAGAGTCCTAATAAAGTTCAGGTAATGTAACTGAACCTAGTCTAGCCTAATGTACAGATATAAACATATTCGGGTGTTCCAAACCTTTTTTCAACCCCGAGTGAAAAGCTGATAGTGTGCCGCAAGTACATGATGTTGTACGTCTGTTAAACTGAACATTTCTTAAATTGATTCATTCCTATTGCCACAGTAAAGGTTTCCTAACTTTAAGTTAAACTTTTCATGCAAAATACCATTTGGGCACGTAACTGCATCACAGCCTCCTTTTCCTCTTTGCCAAATCCCGGGAGGAAACTCCTCTCAAATTTGGAACGCTCACTTCAAGTGTTCCCGCTCGCAGGCCGCAAATGGGAATACCAACACCAGTGAGTGAAAAGTAATCATTGGGATTAATGGACCCGAGTTTATTTATCGGATGTTTAGATGCGGTTTATAACATTTTGGTACCACTATACGAATAAATAATCCAATAGTTGAACGAATTGTACCCACGCGGCCCATGGCCGCTATTTGTGGCTATTCAGATTAAGATAGTTACCACCATTACGACGCATCGTAAGACTAAACTCAACTAAACTGAACATTAATAATGTATATACTGTACAGTATTACAGTAATAAAACTGTACAATATTACTATTAATATTATGAAGAAATAGTTTAAAAACTTTGCAATTAATTTATACAGTACAGTTTAGTTACTGGAGAATGCATTAAGAAATACTCGTACACCACACATTGTATAAAATGTTAGAATACCCAACAAATTTTGCATACAAATACTTTGATACTTCGTACAAAAGTTCGAAATATCCAACTAATTTCGTACTGTACGGTTAATTCGTACCTTCCGGATTATTCGACAAGGGTAGAACCCCGAAAGTGTCAAATTAACGGGTTCGAGTGTATATATAACTAAGTTTGTGGCATATATATATATATATATATATATATATATATATATATATATATATATATATATATATATATATATATATATATACACACACCACAAATTTAGTTTCTCAAAAACACACGTTATCCAGCCCGATAAAAAAAGGCATTTTTATCATTGAATGGTATTGTAAAATTATATTAACAGAAACGAATTGGAATATCCGATACTGCGAATTACTTTAGACTATATTTTATTTCTCTAACTCTTAGATTCTCCCCATTCCCATCTCCTTTCACAATTCTGACACTATTCTGGCAAGTCCCGAATTCAGTATACTATTGAAAAAATTGTCAGTTTATCTGTTCCGACGAAGAAATTTGAAAAAAATATATATTCAGGAGATCTGTTTGATATCTTCCTGTCCTCTTTAAAAACTATAGGCAAATATAAATAGTATATGTATCGGGTCGCAGGTGTTTTGAGAGTGAAAGACTGAGGCAAATTTCCCGTCCAATGAATTGAAAAGAATACAAATTTCATTCAAAGCGGTCTTTGTATAGAAAGATAGCGTCATGGTAACGCATTGAACCTCAGAGAATACGGTTTGAAAGCCCCGCGATTTCAATACTTCAGTACTTTAATACTTTATTTAGAAAAATATACGGAATATACGAAGATGGGTATATATTTTTCATTATTACAACACGCATATTGTGTACAAGCGGACGCTCTTTACAGGCTGCAACTTACTATTTTTGTAGAATTATTAATTTTTTATATAAATACACTGTACTTAAAGACTAAAGGGAACTTAAAGACTAAGAGAAATTAAGGTAAATATTAAGTTTCGGGGACACCAATTTGTATTTTACCTCTGATTGGGCGAAAGTTCGTCACGTGAGAAATAACTAACCTAGAACAACCACCGGATCACCTGAAGATCAGGGCCCCCAGCCTTCTTTAATTAGCTTTATAAGGCTAACTAACGAAAATATCACGACCTAACCTAGCCAATCGTTACGTCAACTGTACGTCTTGACGATTGGTTAGGTTAGGTCGTGATATTTTCGTTAGTTAGCCTTTAAGGCTAACTAAAGAAGGTGGGGGGCCCTGATCTTCAGGTGATCCCAACCACCTAACCTTGTGTAACCTAACCCGGATGTAAAATTCTCCCTGATTGAGCGGAATTATAAAATGGGCAGATCACTAAAATCTGGTGTCCTGAAAACTTAATATTAGCCTAAATTAATTTTAAACATTTCAGCACATAAACTTGGAAAGGGTTTTCATTGCAATAGGTTATTTATTACACATTATGGTAATTGTTGTCTTTGTATACTTAAAAGTTTGGGAAAAGGTTCGCCTAAAAATCTAAAAAGCATGAAAAATTGGTAATTGGGTTTTGTGTTTGAAGTTCTATTACTATTACCAAAAAGAATAAAAATATCCAAAGAAAAAGAGAATATTACCAAGTAGTAACTTTTTGTGCTTTTAGAAATTTTATATTTGAAGGCGAACTTTTTTCCGAAACTGTACACACTGTATGAGCAAAATTTCTAAGAAAAAAAAGTCAAATCAATGGTTTATATAGTTTGATTCGACAAACTTTCGTGGTATCTTCATAAAGCAGGGATCTGAGAATGGTACAGTGGCGTTCTTAAGTATTCGTACGGAAAAATATTTCAGCTCTATTCGTCCTTATCTTTTGTACCATGCAGAGGATAGTTATGAAAAGTTTACCGTTCGTTTGGAAAAATTTAACAAAGAAAAAAATTAGTTCAACTTCAACATATAATGTAAAACACCAAAAATTTGAAAAAAAAAAAACTTAAGGATCACCTGAAGATCAGGGCCCCCAGCCTTCTTTAGTTGGCTTTATAAGGCTAACTAACGAAAATATCACGACCTAACCTAACCAATCGTCAAGGGCATACAGTTGACCTAACGATTGGTTAGGTTATGTCGTGATATTTTCGTTAGTTAGCCTTATAAGGCTAACTAAAGAAGGCTGGGGACCCTGATCTTCAGGTGATCCAAATTTAAAATGCAAAAGTTTTCATCTATTTATTTACAAAATTATTTAATACTTTGTGTGTCCACCTTTGCTTGAATGACTTCAATGATTCGTTTTGGGTATTTTTCTACGAGGCTTCGACATCTCTCAGTAGAAAGTTTAGGCCATTCTTCTAAAGACAATTGTTGCAATTCATTCAGATTCGAAGGGTTTCTCTTGCAGACATCTTTTTTCAAATCAAACCATAAATTCTCAATTAAAATGAGATCTGGGATTTAACTGGGCCACTCGAGAAGCTTGAAATTCTTTTGTTGAACCCATTCAATGGTGCTCTTACTTTTATGTTTTGGGTCATTATCTTGTTGCAGTAATCATTGCGACCCATTCGCAATTATCGAACTTTCTTCTAAAATTTCCTGATATCTCTTTGTATTCAAGATTCCATTGATAACAACAGGTTTTCCTGGATCAGAAGAGCTAAAACATCCCCAAAGAAGTAAACTACCATGTTTGGTCGTAGGTAGATATTTTTTTCGGCGAATGCAGTATTTGACTTTCGTCAAACATACCGGTGCTCGTTGTTCGCGAATAATTCAATTTTAGTCTCGTCTAACCAGAGAACTTTCTTCCAGACTGCAAATTCATCATTTTGATGATCCTTGGCATACTTTAAACGAGCTTGTTTGTGCGCTTTTCGTAGCAGAGATTTTCTTCGTGCAACTCTCCCATACAGACCATTCTTTCTCAATGTACAACGTATAGTAGAGGGATGGACATCTATCTTAGTCTTAATGTTTGGCAAATATCACCCGCAGTCACTCGTGCATTCGCAGCAGCCATTCTTCCAATCCGTCTTACTATACGTTCTGAAATCTTGCAAGGTCGTCCACATAGAGTTGGTAGAGTTTTGATTGCTTCAAAGCCTTTCCATTTCTCTATAGTTACAGCAGCTGTCGTAAATGGAATTCACAGTTCTTCTCCTATCTTCCTATAACTATTTCCAAACTCGTGCGCAACAATAACAGATCTCTCAACCCTTTGAGGACCACGGGACATATTTGTCCCACGGAAATAATAATATAAATTGTACAATGATGCAACGTTTCTACAAATACATCTACATGTTTATACAGGTATCGTTTAGTTGTCGGAAAATTAACCCAAAAATGGGTCATTTAAGTGACTATAGTTACTAATATCTAATTGTAAATAACAATAAAACTTTAACTTTTAAGTTCAAAGAAATGTATACTGGTCGTCAAAGGGTTAAGATCTGTTGACACCTCTTTACCACAACGACCCATTGCTTACTAATGGCTTGTACAGTCATCGGTCTTCCATGAAGATTCACAAAGAAAATTCTAGAATTCAGAATTGCCAACAGTCTCTAATCAATAAACCGCCAACTACTGATCAAAATTTTAAATTCTTTAACCCTTTGCGGCCCACACGCAAAAAAATGTAGTGTTATTTTATTATTTTTATTTTTTTCTATTTTATTATTATTATTATTATTATTTTTTTATTTTTTTATTCTTTCATGCGCTAATCTTGTTACAATTTCACTGACGGAAAAAGTATGTGTGGTGGTTTTAGGATGAAGTTTAGGACTAAAAAGGTAGTATTATTCTAAAACCACTTTGACTGAAAGGGTTAAGCCAGAGCTTTCCAAACTGTGTGTCGCGACACATTAGTGTGTCGCCAAATTTAGTTAATTATTTTCAATTTTTTTGTATTTTGAAAATTTTGATTTTTGTATCAACAAAATCGGCTACAAGATAAACCACCTACTGAAAAATTATCTGATATTTGATATTTGATAACAAAAATTAATTAGTGTGTCGCCAACGTGAAAAGTTTGGAAAGCTCTGGGTTAAGCCTAAGGTGGACACACAAAGGGTGCTGGTTAAGTGTGCGGTCTACCTACGATTCGGCGGTCTACCTTTTAATTATAGCTTCTTATCTTGTTTACTAATTGTTTGTTTACATCCCATTGTCAATCGCCCTTGACGATTAGTTAGGTTTAGTCATGATATTTTCGTTAGTTTTAACGAAAATATCATGATTAAACCTAACCAATCGTAGGTAGACCGCACACTTAACCAGCACCCACACAAAGTATTAAATAATTTTGCGAGTAAATGTACAAAAACTCTTGCATTTTAACTTTTTTTAAATTCCTCAAATCTTTAATGTTTTACATTACACGTTGGAGTTGAACTAATTTTTTTATTTGTTAAATTTTTTCCAAACGAACGTTAAACTTTTCATAACTATCGTACGCATGGTACGAAAGATAAGGACGAATATAACTTATGAGCGCCACTGTATATGTCGAATTTAAAAAGAACTTTGAGAAAAGACAATTTGCCACTTATAGTATGTATACATCGTTTAATCATAATTATAACAATGAAGCACCTCTCGCTGGTTATTATTTCATCCAAACTGTATATATCGTAAATGAATGAGAAGGGGATGGCACTGTTTGGTATCAAATATCTTTCATAACCAAACACGTGATTGTAACCGAATGACTTCGGTGTACTCGAAAATCTTTCAGTGGGTACTTCATAATCAGATCTACCCACCCACCGTTACGCTGTCATTCCTTACGGTGAAATCCTTGTGGCACTCTCAGGCATCAAAGGCATGGTTGATCATAGAGGAAAAGTAGTACGTATGCCCCTTTTACATCAGAACTGCATGTTTTATTTGTCCAAATATAAATATCGTTAACTCATCTCATCGGTATCATGTCACTCAATGTTCTTTTCCCATTTTATTCCTCGTCCAAGAATGAGAAATCCGTGAGTGAGAATCTGGGAGGAGGAAAGTCTCAAATCGATCTATCCCATTTTCATGCCATTCTCATCCTCGTCCCCGGCTTCCCCACTTTGGTTCAGGTTAGGTTAGGTTAGGTTCAGGTTAGGTTAGGAAATATTAGCCATTTGGCGCCTTTACCGCAAATGCGAATGGATGTGACATTTCTTTTAAAAATCAAGACATTCTTCTCACAAATGTGGATTTCTCACTTTGTGCATTCTCACTTCCGGACCCCGAAAGGGAATAGGAATGACGCTGAGTGGGAGGTAATCATCTCATCATGTCAGTTATGGAAGTTATTCATTTGTCAATAGTTTATCACTAGTTTTGGTTTTATAATGTGTTACGTTCAAAGTCGTTTTCTTGTGGTTTGTTATTCCAATTGTGGCACTCCCGATTACCAAGCGGCCTCTTTAACGAAGTGACTATTTGGCTTAAATGAATATCACTCTTTAGCTAAATGGCAATTGGCCGCAATTTTATATATACAGTACATATATATATTTACCAATAAAAAACGTAACGTAAGATCACTCAGCAACCACAGCAGTTGGAGGTCCAATATTCCGCTGAAGAAAAATAATTCAACCAATAAAGAATTTACGCGTTTGATTAACTGGAAATTGAATATATATATATATATATATATATATATATGATGCCACAAAAATTCTGAAACTAATAAATCAGTATTATGGCAAGTGACAGCTGAGAATTGCCTTTATTAAATGAGGAATTCTCCGATTCTCCTCTTGGAATTTTTTCAGTTTTTATTTAATTTTTAAAAGATTTGGACGAGTGAAATTATTAAGAAAAAACAGAAAAACCAATGGCACCACAAAATTTTGTTTGTTTGTACATGTTTCAAGCATTATAATTTTGTTTTTTCGGAATATGCCTGTTCCTCAGGAACCTCGATTTAATCGTTATTATAAAGACAAAGATGTATGCGCATAACACTTATTTCAGAGTTCTCTTATTTCTAAGCGACTTGGTAATTTTGTTTATATATATATATATATATATATATATATATATATATATATATATATATATATATATATATATGTGTGTGTGTGTGTGTATATATATATATATATATATATATATATATATATATATATGTGTGTGTGTGTGTGTGTGTGTGTGTGTGTATATATATATATATATATATATATATATATATATATATATATATATATATATTGAGAGAGAGAGAGAGAGAGAGAGAGAGAGAGAGAGAGAGAACACCGCGATTTGCTTTATTTGTTATTTAATTAATTTAATTAAGGTTATGTATTAATCTCCACTGCTTCATACAGACATTAAATTTTATTTAATGGCATTGGTAGCTTCGAGCGAGGCTAGAAACATGGAACGTGCGGACATTTTGAACGAAAAGGAAAGATTTTTTTGGTGCTACTTTAGCGTGCGGTCTACAAAAAATATTTACACTATAGCGTGCGGTCTACAACATATTTACAAATTCACTTATATTAAAACAAAAAATTTAAAGGACAAATAAAACAAACAATTTATTCTATGGGATATAATGCCCGGTTAGGTTAATTTAGTGCCCGGTTAGGTCAACTGTATGCCCTTGACAATTGGGTAGGTTAAGTTGTGATATTTTCGTTAAAACTAACGAAAATATCATGACTTAACCTAACCAATTGTCAAGGGCATACAGTTGATCTAACCGGGCATTCAATTAACCTAACCGGGCATTATATCCCATAGAATGAATTGTTTGTTTTATTTGTCTTTTAAATTTTTTGTTTTAATGTAATTGAACTAATATTTGTCTTCATGATTCTCCCTTTTATAGTCCGCCTTCACCTCACATTCGTCCCCAAAGATAAAATCAAGTCATTTCAGGTCAAATTCAAGTCAGGTCAGGTCAAGTTAGCACAAATTCAAGTCAGGTCAGGTCACTTCAGCGCAAATTCTTTTGTAAACTAAAGATATCTTTGTAGACCGCACGCTATCGTAGCACCGATTTTCGTAATAACGACATTTTTTACTATTTGACTGATTCATTTAATTAAAACAAGTATAATAGCGGGGAGAGCCGGATTGAGATATGCTGTTGCACTTTAATGTGCACACACAGAGAGAGAACTCTCGATAACAATTTTTACAATTTGTTTAAAACTGTATTTTAATAACAAATTGCGAACACAATCCTACCGATAACATATCAGGGGTATAGTGAAGTACGTGTCTTACATCCAAGACTGAATAACCCAGCCTTTGAATCCGTCTCTGTGATTGTTCGATTCTTTCTCTTAACAATAGTACTTTGTTCCATTTGAGAGAGAGAGAGAGAGAGAGAGAGAGAGAGGTAAAAAATGCATAAAAAGCAAGCATAGTTTTACCTTTAAAGTAGTACATACTGTATCTCTGTACTTTGTACTAAATATAATGAGTAAGTAAATGTATACAATCATTGTAAGGGCGATCCCAAACAATATTGGAGCCTCGTTATCAGAGCGATTGATAAAAAACAAACAAAACCCGGTGCTACTGTAGTATGCGGTCTACCTACGATTCGGCGGTCTACCTTTTAATTATAGCTTCTTATCTTCTTATTATTTTATTATTAGGTTAATTGTTTACGCCCTTGACGATTGGTTAGGTTAAGTCGTGATATTTTCGTTAAAACTAACGAAAATATCACGACTTAACCTAACCAATCATCAAGGGCGTACTGTAGTATGCGGTCTACCGTTAAGTATGCGGTAGTAGTATGTTTAACTTCTTTAATAATTCCTTAATTGTGTAAATTAAATTATAATTCCTTTCAATTCATTTTCAATTCCTTTTAAATATTTTGAACGGTAGACCGCATACTACAGTAGAAACTTAATGGTAGACCGCATACTACAGTAGAAACTTAACGTTAGACCGCATACTACAGTAGAAACTTAACGGTAGACCGCATACTACAGTAGCACCCAAAACCCTTTGTACCCGTAAAACTAATAATTCATAACGAACCCATTACATAAACAACAAATATTTCAAATGTTTTCAATAAATTTTTCACTGAAGATGGGAGCTAAACTCGCGTGCAATATCACACCCACGTGGTCCTTTGATACATACTTAGGGCCTCCCCTAACACACACTCTTGTTGTCACTTACTACGATATACGATTTAATAACACCCATAATGCAAGGGGAAATGAAAATTGTAAGCTAAACACAATCCCAAACAGAATTGATAAAAAATGTGCGAATTTAATTGCGCCCCAACTCGCAAAGCTCATTAACCTCTCCATTTAAAGTGGTATCATCCCAGATGTTCTTGAAAAGGCGAGAGTATGCTCTGTTTTAAATCAGGTGATAAATCTTCCCCCAAACTACAGACCCATCTCCGTCTTTCCAGCCATTAGTAAACCATATGAGAAAATAATAGAATCAATAAAATTGAAATAAAACAAAATAATACACAGACAGAATTTTGGCTTTCTACCAAAACATGGCCAGTCACTCAATAATCGCTATATTGGAATTGTACATCAATCTGGACAACAAAAAACGTTAATAATCATCCCACTTTATCTAGTTAAAACATTTGACACAATACCTCATGACATACTCTTAAAAAATCTCAAACATTACGGCTTTAGGAGATTACCCTCAAGATGGTTCTGCTCGTAACTGAGTAACAGGACCCAATTTATAGCACATGATTTTCATGCTTCACAGACAAGATCCATGTCCCACGGAGTGCCTTAAGGAGCATTCTGGCATCTATCCTATTCCTTCTTTACGTGAATGACTTCCACTGATCATTGAGTGACTCGTTCTGTTTCCAGTAAGCAGGTGACACAACAATCATTAATTCTAACAAGGATTTTTTGGCACTTCAAACGACTTTCAACAGTGAACTCGAAAGAATATATGTACGGCTTAACGCCAACATATAAGAAACCATAATAATGATAATGATTGGGTTTGTTTAACCTCTTTCGCAACATCTAAGGTCATATGGCGGAGGGGACCTACGCTTTACGTGGGATCCGAACCACGGGTCGCTACATAGTCTGGACGCGGCGGACGGTCTCCCATCCAATTACTGTCCGACCCAATGTCGCTTAACTTCGCTGATCACGATCAACGGAAAGCGGTGTTATGACATTGGCTACGACGTAGCCCAGAAACCAGCTTACTGTATATAGTCATCACAGAAAAGAAAACGATTACCCCCAAAACCTCAATACAATTTCAATCCCTATAACCTAACTTATTTTAACCAGTCAGAACCTAATCTAACATTAACCGAACCAATCAAAACCTAACTTATCGTATCCTAACCAATCAGAACCCAACTTATCGTATCCTAACCAATCAGAACCCAACTTATCGTATCCTAACCAATCAGAACCCAACTTATCGTATCCTAACCAATCAGAACCTAACTTATCGTATCCTAACTAATCATAAGCTAGCCTAACCAATCGTAACCTGAACCGGACCAAAGTGGAAAAGGCCGTGGATGAGAATGAGAATAACATGAATTAGGAATAGACCGATTTAAAAATGCCTCGTTTGAGATTCTCACTTTCTCACTTTCCCATTCTTGGGCGCGGAATCGAATAGAAATGACGGTGAGTGAGAGTAAACCAACTCGGAGCCTCACCACACAAATCCTGACGCCGTAACCAATGAGATACCGGGCGACCAAATAGTATAATACATTTGTATAATCTCTGAAATTATAATTACGGTTATTAGTGATTATTATCCTCCACATATATATATATTCATTAATAATAATATATCGTAATAAAATTCCGACAAAAACACTTTTGAATGCAAATTTTTTCTGATGTTAAGAAAATGAAATTAATTGGGCTATAAATTAGTTTTTATTGCTCCGAATTAATTTTAATTGCGTCTGAACTCTGAATGACCCTCAGTTATTTATCGTTTTATTTTTCTATGAATCCATTTTCAGTTTTTGTAAGATGCATTTCTTTTTAAAGAGAAAAAAAATGTAAAATCCACGGCTCAACCCGGGTGTAATTCGGATGATAAAAGTGTAGATAAATGACACAAATTAAGGTGCTATTATAGCGTGCGGTCTACAAAGATATCTTTAGTCTACAAAAGAATTTGCGCTGACCTGACCTGAACTGACCTGAAATGACTTGACTATCTTTCGGGACAAATGTGAGGTGAAGGCGGACTATAAAAGGAGGAATCATGAAGACAAATATTAGTTCAATTACATTAATTAAAACAAAAAATTTAAAAGACAAATAAAACAAACAATTCATTCTATGGGATATAATTCCCGGTTAGGTTAATTGAATGCCCGGTTAGGTCAACTGTATGCCCTTGACAATTGGTTAGGTTAAGTTTGATAGTTTCGTTAGTTTTAACGAAAATATCACAACTTAACCTAACCAATCGTTAGTTTTAACAAAAATATCACAACTTAACCTAACCAATTGTCAAGGGCGTACAGTTGACCTAACCGGGCACTCAATTAACCTAACCGGGCATTATATCCCATAGAATGAATTGTTTGTTTTGTCCTTTAATTTTTTTGTTTTAATGTAATTGAATTTGTAAATATGTTGTAGACCGCACGCTATAGTGTAAATATCTTTGTAGACCGCACGCTATAGTAGCACCCAAATTACAATTATAAAAATTTTGAAAATTTCTTCATACACGATGTAGAAAGAAATTAATTGAAAGTAATTAAAATTACAAAATTATAATGATTAATTGAACTTAGTTAAAATTAATAAATTATAATATATAATTAATTTACGCAATACAAAACTATCCACCGTAAAATAAAACCTTGAAAAGTGCGGCAAACCTTTGAATACTTTAAGGCTTAAACTGTAATTGTATTTCATGTAAAGTCTGTACTTTAACTGTGTCAGAAAACAAATATATTGTGTATTGAAATATTTGCTTGCATATTTGCTTATTTTATTTTCATTACGAGTAACATAAGTTAAAGTGTCTGTTACATTTAAATTAGAATATGTTTTACGCGAGTTAGTCTGTAATTGGGTTGTTAATTTACAGATACTCTCGTGTCTTCATTAATTTAATCATCAGTTAGTAATTTTACCGCCGGAGAATTTCTATCATGTTACCATTAACATCTAAGGGCCGGAATTAATTAATTGGATTGAATAAGTCTTTATTTATAGAATAGATACAATTTTGCAATTATATAATTTTTGTTCTTACATTAATTTTAACGTAAGATAAATAATTGTGAAATTGGACTAAGCCTATTTATTTTGGCTCTTGAGCTTCAGGCTTTACTGGGTTCTTAATTAAAGAGAAAATATAGCTTCATTGATAATTCTGATTAATAATATATAAATCATGAATAAGAGGTAGTAATTAATTTCAAATAAATATTGTATCACAAAATAAATGAATTTTAACAATAAAATACCGATTATATTTTTATTGCAAAACTGTTGAATAATCACTTTACATTCATAGCTGACGAGTATTTTAAAAACTTAAAAAAAAAAAAATTCCTTCGGTTCTCATGACCATTGGTTTAAAAGAATCATTTTCTTTTGTTCCCAGCACGGCTCAGGAAATAGGAACTCTAATCTTTAAATTAAAAAAGGATAACACACACACACACTCACACACACACACACACACACACCATATTCAGAATATTTCTGTATTTATATATTAACACTTCATAATTTTAACTACGGGGTTCCAATAAACCTTAGCCCCCCGCCCATGGCCTAAACCATTAGAGGTACAGTAAAACTAAATATACCTTACAAAAGAGAATTTAATCCTGCATTTAATGAGAAACAATTAAAACTTGGTGTTCCCGCCATTGGCTTCCAAGACAGCCTGAATTCGCTTTGGGTAGCTTGCCAAAAGTGACGTGAATAGATCTTGAGCGTTATGCAAATTTGCTAAAACAGTTTCAATGTGTTGCGTCATTGTATCCTCCGAAAATCGATTCGCTGCAGGTTCTTGAAACAAGAGACATTCAATCTTGTCCTTTATAACTGATCCAATGTGTTCACAGACGTTCAAGTCAGGAGAATTTCCAGGCCATTCTTCACTTCCAAAGAAATCGATCTCGTGGTTCCGCAACAATTGTTGAGTGGCTAATGCCTTAAAGCAGGGGGCCTTATCGTGCAGAAGTGTGACCTGATCGACATCCATAACATTGTTTGGGTTTCTTAGAAAAGGAATGACGTGCTGGGATAGAATAATATCACGAAATACTGTCCATCCCAACTCTGACCATTTGGCTTCAGCACCCACATGAGCTTCTTTGCAGTGAACAAAACAAACACACCAGCACAGTCTGGACTTTTTAATAATTCGCGATAATGTTCATTGTCATCGATTTCATCTGGTGTTGTGGCCCACACTCGATCATTTTGGTAGTTAGGCCGACGTGTTACGTAAACAAAAAATTCATCGGAGACAGCTAAATGCATGAAATCATCCACATCCCAATCTTCAAGATAATGGGCAAACCACATTCAGTCATCGATGTTAAGTTGAGTTTTTCTTGGCTTTGGAAGTTCATGACAAGGCTTTAAACCTTGCCTATGACGGTACAGTCGAATGATCTCACCACTAACGATCTTTCCTCTCAACACTTCGATCTCTCTAGAAAGTTTAGCACAGCTGTTTTTCCGCTTACGCGTACCGCTTTCAATGATGTCCTTTGTTTCCTGAGAGAGTGGCAAATTTGGGCGCCCAGATTTGGTTGTATCCATTTCACATTCATCCAAAGTTTTATTCCAATCGTATGCGATCTATCACACGTTGCCTCTCCGAATCACCAATTAATTGAGGAGCCATTATATTATCACTTTATCAGCTAGAGTAATTTTAATACCTGTAATAAATAAAGAATTTTATATATTTTTATAATCACTAAAAACTATTTCGATATAAGTAAACATGTAAGCTGCACATGGGGGGGGCTAAGGTTTTTTGGAACCCTCTATATTAGTCTTCTTTAAAATAATGAACTCCCTAAAAGGTGTTTTTGCTTTTATACTAAAAACTGGGTAGGTAACATCTCTTCTGAAGGAAGTGATTCTCCATTTTTTACTCATTATGGACGAGACTTTTTTGTAAATTTTTTTAGAAAATTATTGTAGGATATGGTGATGTTATTCTTCCTTACACCATCTCCGACGTTTCACAGGTGTTTCAGTATGTCGCTTCCTCGCACCAACAAGGAAGTTTATACCGTTTAATTAATCTGACTGACTTCCACGGTTCTTCTTTTCGTACTTACTTAATCTGACTGCGAGTTACGGTAAAACAACTTATACCTTCGCTCAATGGTGTACCCTCCCTCAGTCACTATTAATGCATTTCTTTTACAATGCACAGTCATTAAAAAAATCAAATCCTTTTCACTGCACTTGTTTAGAGAGTTATTAACGAACAAATGCTTACATCGAAAAGACTAAGAGGCCCATCCGATCCGGCCGGCCCAAGGGCAAAACACTGACTCCCCTGAAGGCCGAGGCGAGACTGACTCTCTCAAGGCGTGTTCCCTTACTCAAAGTGTTTCCCTTTGTCCTGGAGAAACACCCATGGTGCCACGTGTTACAAAAGATTCTTAAGGTTGCAAAGGTTGTCTAACAATGATATTAGCAAAAGAATTTATATAATTTTGGTTCTACACTTAACTCTTTTATGTGATTTATAATAATCGAAAAGAACATTTAGAATTTAGGAATCTCTGTTTAAGATTATAGACATGACAACACTGTTTTCGTTAGGGTTAAGAAGAAAGGATGCCAAATTTTCCACTGGCATTGAGGCACTTCATACAGTATTAAAAATTTAACGGATTCATGTTATAATTTATGAACAGAATAATATCTTTTAGAGGATTAATATTTTAATTTATACAAACAGAATGATATCTTTAAATTTTAACATAAATTTATTTTCCTGTGGAAACACTTTTCCATATTATAATTCGGACGAGCATAACATAAAAAGTAGGGTTTCTCCTTATATGCAGATTTCTTCATCCCGGGAAATCCCGGGAATTCCCGGAAAAATTAAGCCAAGGATCCCGGGAAATCCAGAAAATGGTTGTATATTTAAGAGAACGGTAATTTTTTTAATGTTCAGTGATAAAATACCGTTTTAGAATTGGGATAACCAATTACTTATGCCTAGATGACCACTTTTGCATTGTAATACTTGAATTAAGTTTACCAATCAGTGGTAGCTATTTATTATTTATTAAACATAATATTTATCATGCGTACTCAGGAAATAAGAATGGTTTCATGTATGATGATGATTTAGTGAGTGACATTAGTATGCCTTTTTATTTTTGATGTAGAAAAAATACTGAAAATTATATCTTTCTCCACAATGTTTTAAAACCATTTTTTCTTCTTTTTTGATTCAGAGTTTATTATAAAAGTAGCTAAACTGACTAAAATGAAGAAAATGAGCATTTTTATGTATTTTCTTCCCTAAAAATAGCCCATAAAATGAAAATAACTATTTAGCATATTTTTAGCATAAAATGGAAAGAAGTTTAGCATAACTTTAGGCGATTTAGCATAATTTAGCAGCAGGTTTAACATAATTTGGCTAAAAATTTCTGGAAACACTGCAAGAAAGTTGCCAGAACTATTTGACAAAAAGTAGCCCAGCTTTGTAAAAAAGAAAGTAGTAAAATTGAAATTCAATATCACAATTCAAAACAAATAATATTCAATTCAAAACATCGTCCCAAAGTCAAAATTATTGTATTTATGCGATAATTATCGTACTTCTGGCAACGCTGTCTGTGGGTCAGTAAGAAGTTGCATGCAAGATGAGTTGCCTGCGATCGCTAGATAATATACTGAGACTCGGTTCCTTGTATTATACGCAGTGCTAGCGACATTCCCTCGGCCAGTTTTTGGCATACGGGCCCACTTTTAGATTGCTCTAAGTTGCTAATGCTAGTAGGTGTTCATTTAAGAAAGCAGAAAAGTAGAATAAAATGTGGGAAATATTATGCAGTTTTCCTTAATTCTACCCAAGAGCCTTCTAATAACAAAAGAAAAAACAAATAAATCAATAAAAAATAAATTAAGTCATTTTAAAATTCCGGGATTTCCCGGGATATTTGTTCAATTCCCAGGATTTTCAAATCCAATAAAAACAGCCGGGATCCCGGGAAAGAAACCCTAATAAAAAGTTAGAAATTCTTGTCTCCGTACAGATTTTGTAAAACCAAATTTTCTGAATTGGCCATCTTGATTTTAATGAGAGCATTAATATTGCCAATTGGAATAATGACACTGCGGTTTGTATGGACTTGAGCAAAGTCTTTGATGTTACATTATTCTTAAATCATCTGTACTATTACGGTTTCAGAGGCACTGTAGATGATCGGTTCAGAAGATATTTGTCCATTAGATATTGGCCACTGTACAAGGTGTATGCTCAATAAAACTGGATATTCAGAACGGGGTTCGACAAGTTTTGTTTTAAGTCCACTCTTGTTTTCACCGTGCAGATGCGGAAAAAGTTGGTCGAAAAATATTTAAAACAGTCCCAAAAATTACTTATGAGTTGATGAGTTTGAAATTTTATTAATTTTTACGAAACAAATAATATATATATATATATATATATAAAAGCGCAAATTACTAATTAGTAATTTCTTTGAGCTTTTTTAAATTAAAAATTTTCGGCCAACTTTTTACCGCAGAGTACAGTACAATGTAATTGCCCTTGTCCACCCAGAAATACAGCGATTGTAGTGTTTCTTACGCGTTCTGTAGGATGTTAGTGATTGGTTAACGCACGACGCAACTGACCAACAAGATATATATATATATATACATTCAACTGCAAAGAACACGCAGTATAAATAACGTAAAGAACGACGCTTGTATAGGAGATATTCCGCGCAAGACGAGAGAGAGAAAACGGAACAAATGAAAAAATGAAGTAACCACCTGGGAATCGAACCCGGGATCTTCCGATTGCCGGTCAGACGCGATACCATTACACCATGGACTTCACTCTTCCAAATGCCGTAATTCTTCTACATACTCGCAGAAACCATGCCCCAAGGGGGCACCTCCCGCATGCCGTAACATTATATACATTCAACTGCAAAGAACACGCAGTATAAATAACGTAAAGAACGACGCTTGTATAGGAGATATTCCGCGCAAGACGAGAGAGAGAAAACGGAACAAATGAAAAAATGAAGTAACCACCTGGGAATCGAAACCGGGATCTTCCGATTGCCCCCAAGGGGGCATTGGTTTCTGCGAGTATGTAGAAGAATTACGGCATTTGGAAGAGTGAAGTCCATGGTGTAATGGTATCGCGTCTGACCGGCAATCGGAAGATCCCGGGTTCGATTCCCAGGTGGTTACTTCATTTTTTCATTTGTTCCGTTTTCTCTCTCTCGTCTTGCGCGGAATATCTCCTATACAAGCGTCGTTCTTTACGATATATATATATATATTATAAGAAAAATAATGATAATACCAAAAATAAGAACTTTGAAAATAATAAGAAAACAGGAAGTAGAAGCGTAGAAAATATCGTATGTAAATACTACGCAAAAGGGAACTGCAGATATCGGGATGGGCAATGCATATATGCACATCCCACATTATGCAACATGCATTACACAAGTGGATACTGCAAATTTGATAAGAAATGCAAGTTCCACCATCTTACGGTCTGCGACACTTATGCAAGATATGGGAGTTGCAAATACGGACAAAAATGCCGTTACCACCACCCTCAAAGGAAAGCAAGGAGTGAACAGGAAAAACGAACATCAGAGATGAGTGCCAATTTTTTAGACGCAGCCAACACAATTCAGCTGCTAAATACTATCCAGCAATTACAAAATCAGCTGACAAATATAGGAATCTGAGAGCCGGACAGAAGGCACGCACAAAGGCACTGCATGCGTTATCGGGACAACAGGTACACACAAGATAAAAAGAGGTAAATTCTCGGAGGACTACAAGGCAACGAAACAGGCACCCCAATTGGAAAACAAATCGGAACCACCTGTATGCGAAAACGATAGAGAAAAAATAAAAATAATCCTAGCCAACATTCAGGTCCTTAAATCAAACCATTCCCCGAACAAAGTTTTATACCTGAAACTACTCATGCAAGAAACCGGAGCAGACTTTGCATGCCTCACGGAAACTCATCTAAACGACTGCCAGGCGAACTGTGAAAACTGTGAGTCCTGTATTGACAAAAAAGAAATACAAATTGACAACTATAACATCCTCCGAGCCGACAGAACAGTGAGACGTAAGGGAGGATGTGCTATTTACACACGCGAAAGGCATATGGCAGAAATGACTATAAGTACCTGAAACAGCTACTTAGAATGTGTAGCAGCAAAAGTTAAAAAATTAAATATGGTACTAATTGTAATGTACAGACCCCCAAACACGCCAACCTCAAAATTTTTAGATTCCATTGCAGAGGTAAAAAACAGAGTAAAAGATCTACACTCTCCAACCCCAAATATTTTTCTCTATGGTGATTTTAATTTCCCATTCATGAAATATGAAAGAATAGGAAAAAATATATGTATATACCAGGACAAGGGGGGCACACGAGAAGACCAGGAGCAGGTAAAAATGCTACTAGCTCTAGCTGATGAATTTATGTTAACGCAAGAAATAACAGAAAACACAAGAAAAAACAACTGCCTATATTTGGTATTTACAAACAACAGCAACCTAATTGATAATGTAGAAATATCCCCAACTATAATATCGGACCACAACATCATTGAAATACCAACTAATATAAAGGCAACAGGGAAGGAAAGAACGCACAACACTATAGAAGCGATAAAGGCTAACTCAAAGTACTCCTATAATTTCGCAAAAAGAACGTCGAAAAACCATGCGACTATCGGACCTTTAAAATACGAGAACAGTGCTTTGTCTGATGATCTAACAAAAGTATCTGAAATATTAAGAGCTCAGTACGAATCATCTTTCAGTATCCCAAAAACTGACAAATTGATATGCGATAGAAACGCGTTCTTTGAAGAACTACAAGGGGAAAGTTAGGACTTCGACTTTACGACAGATGATATTACATAAGCCAGAGGGAAACTAAAAACACACTCGGCGGCAGGACCGGATAAATGGAATGCCACGCCGATCAAAAGCTGCAAGAATGCAATCGCTGAGCCCCTATACTGGATATGGAGACGATCACTAGACACGGGAGAAATACCGGCATCCTGAAGAGCGCGAGCATAGTCCCAATATATAAAGGAGATCGATCCGAGGCCTAAAACTATAGGCCAGTGTCGCTTACATCTCATCTCACTAAAATATTTGAAAGAATAGTTAGACAGAAAATCTATGACTTTTGGAAACTCAGAAAAAATTCAATGATAACCAACATGGGTTTCGGTCAGGCAGATCATGCCTATCACAGCTAATGGGACACTAGTACAACAACATTATTGATGCACTTGAAAGTAATGAAAACTATGATGTACTATACACAGGCTTTGCTAAAGCGTTTGACAAGTATGACCATGGAATCATAATACATAAACTGAAATATAGGGGAATAACAGGAAAAGTAGGGAAATGGATATATAATTTCCTTAGTGAGCGGCGGCAAGTCGTTACAGTACAAGGAGTATCTTCATCAGAATCAGAGGTCCTCAGCTCAGTACCACAAGGAACAGTATTAGCTCCACTACTCTTCATAATCATGCTAACTGACATAGATGAGGATGTTACCAGAGACAGCACAGTAACATCCTTTGCGGATAACACAAAGATCAGTAGAAAAATAAGAAACCCAGAAGATATAGGATCTCTACAAACCGACATAAACAAAATTTACAAGTGGACGGAAGACAACAATATGAAGTTTAACACTGAGAAATTTCAGGTGTTCCGGTATGGAAAAAGAGACCTAAAATCCATGGAATATTATACCCGAAATGGACAGGAAATTCAGAGAAATTCCAGAGCAAAAGATTTAGGGGTTGTAATGACAGATGATGCGAAATTTGAAACACAAAATAAGATAGCAGTAAACAGAGCAAAGAGAATAACGGGGCAGATATTGAAAACCTTTAAACGAAGGGATAGGAATGTAATGATTACTCTACTGAAAACCCTGATCATACCCAAATTGGAATACTGCTCGGTCCTAATATCCCCATATAAAAAAGAAGACATTAGACAGCTGGAAGGGATTCAGAGAAGCTTCACAGCCAAGATCAAGGGGTGCAAAGAACTAAATTACTGGGAAAAGTTACGCGAACTTGAGCTATATTCCCTGGAAAGGAGAAGAGAGGGATACAGCATTATTTACATTTGGAAAATAATGGAGAAACTAGTCCCTAATCTTACTCTGAACCCTATAACTCCCCAAACAACGGTGGAAAGTAGAAAAGGAAGACTGTGTCGTATTCCCAAATTGAAGGCGAGACAGGGAACATCCTTAACCATGAAAGAAAATAGTTTTGTGGTGAGAGGACCAAAACTGTTTAATCAATTGCCCAAAGACCTAAGAAACACGAAGGGAGTTGCAGTGGACATCTTCAAAAGAAGACTAGACGCCTGGCTCAGAACAACCCCCGATGAGCCGTGCGTACCTGGCTATGTGAGGTGGAGAGCACAAGAAACCAACTCACTACTTCACCAGGCCAACTCGAGAGGAGGGACGACAAGCTTGACCTTCGCGAAATGAGGAATCATCGCGCTGAACCTTTGTAAGGTTGTAAGGTTATATATATATATATTATATATATATATATATATATATATATATATATATATATATATATATATATTATATATGTGTGTGTTTTCTTATTAGTCAATTGCTTCGTGCGTCAGCCAGTCATCGACACCAACAGAACGTGTCCGAAACATTGAAAATGCTACATTTTTTGGATGGGCAAGAACAATTGCATTATGCTGTACATCAATGACCTCCCATGATCAGTGGCGGTCCTAGCTTACATGACGCCCTGGGCGAACCTCACCTTCAGCGCCCCCCCCCCCTGTTCGCCAACACACACACATTCGAATCCCCCAAAATAAAGGACAGACATAACTCTTTCACAAAATAACTTTTTATTGGACTAATTGTTGGAACTTCAGAACCAAAACAAAGACTCAAATTTCTGAATTTTACAAATCCTTCATCACGTAAATAGAATAACTCACTTAAGAGAATGTAATTATGATACTATGAACAGGAAAAATACAAATTAAATTGCACAACTGCCATAAATAAACTAGAGAATCAAATTTCTAAATTGTACAAATGCTCTATCACATAAATAGAATAAGACACTTAAGAGAGGGTAATTATTATGCTACACTTTGAACAAGAAACAAAATAAATTGCACCACAGCACAACTGCCATCTAAAGCCTGACTCTTCTTACCTTCCTTGATGCAAAGTCATGAATTAAATCATCATATGAAATCTGCTCAGCAATTGTATGATTTATACTGATGATGGCCAGACCGGTAAGGCGTTCCTGTGACATAGTTGACCTCAGGTAGGATTGATGAGCTTCAGCTTTGAAAAGCTCCTCTCTGCTTCAGCAACAGTGACTGGAAGAGTAAGACCAATTCTGAGAGCAGTCCACAAATTTGGATATATTTCAGAGAGCTCCCTTTCATGGATAAATGTCAGCAGTTCAAGCAAGGATATGGTCTTGATGGCAAGTCAGGCAAGTTCTTCAGCTCCTGTGCAAGCTCTCTGCCATCCAAGTCAGATTGTCCCTTAAAGTGTAGTGTAGTACTAAGGTTCACACATTGTTCTGTCAGCTCCTCAAATGTGAGATTTTGGAAATGTGTCAGCACTCCAAACTTCTCTCCCACAATTTCCAACGTGGAAAATCTTTCCTGAGTGGCTGATGTTGCAGCATCAACCACTGCATTGAAAAATGTCACCTCCAGCTTCTTCAAAGCATCAATCAAGGGCTCATCAGATGCTTCATAGGAGAAGTGCCGCTTTGTGGACCTCAGCCGTTTTTGTTTTAACACAGCCTCCACATTCATTTGTTCACAGATATCTGTGGCTGCCATTTGTGCAGCCACAAAACCTGTTGGCCTGTAATTGCGGAGACCTCTCTCTGTTTTTTTTAGGAGATTTACTGCAACATCAACGTGCATGCTAGGAGACTGCATCTGCTTGCTCACATGCTGAATTTGGCACAACAGGTCATGCCACACCACTGAACAAATGGCGAAGCGGTATGACCCAACCTCCTCTGACAGAGATTGAGCCTCGACCTTTATTACAGAGTCTTTGGTGTGGTCCCTCACCTCGATCAGTGCATCTCTCACTGCAGCTGCCTGATATCTCAGGGGCTCCACACTCTTGATCTTGCTTTCCCACCTTGTATCAGACCACATCTTCAATGTGATGTTCACATGTTTTTTCAAAATGGCCCATCGTTGTGTGGAGGCTGAAAACAAGTTGTAAAGCTTCTGCAAGATGCCAAAGTAACTTGTGGCATCAATAGATCCCTTAGCAGCATCGGCCACAAGCAAATTCAGAGAATGAGCCCCACATGGAACAAACAGAGCTCTGGGATTAATTTCTAGGAGCCTGGATTGAACACCCTTGTTTTTTCCCCTCATGTTGGCCCCGTTGTCGTATGATTGTCCTCTACAGTCCATGAAAGGAACTTTTAGCTCCTCCAGTCTCTTCAGAATCAGAGATGCCAAATGTTGACCAGTGGACTCCTCTGCCTCCAAAAACCCCATGAAATGTTCCTTTACATGGGGCTTCCCCTCCAGTGACACAACCCGAATCACAACTGACAACTGTTCAGTGTGGCTGATATCTGGAGTGCAATCTAGAATTATTGAAAAAAACTTTGATTGTTTGATGTCGCTCACCATTGCTGAAATGGTCTTGCTGCTCGACAAATCAATGAGTTCGTTTTGTATGTGGTGGCCGAGGTAGCTGGTGTGACTGGAGGTCCCTTTTTGGACACGGTTAATGTGCTCTTGCATTATAGGATCAAATTGTGCCATTTATTTATTTTTTATTTTTATTTATTTTTATTCTTTATTTATTATCTTATTTATTTTTATTTTTTTTGCAGGCGCTCATGCCGCCCCTCCACAAATGCCGCCCTGTGCGGCTGCCCATATTGCCCATATGAGGAACCGCCACTGCCCATGATGTACGTATGTATTTAAATACATTTATTCGCAAATAACACAAAGGTTTCCTTTTTTAAAGAAGGACATAACTTTTATAAAAAACCTCTTTCAATGCCGAATCTTGCAAAGTTGTTGATTCAATGACTTGTCGAAAAGATAAGTTTTATATACTTTCAGTAATTAACAAGCGAAGTGTCCTCTCTCTTTAATGAATCACGAACTTCTTCTATTTTAATGAAAGTATGCAAAGTAACCAAATTCTTAATTGTGATACTTAACAAAGTCTCGCTGTGGAAGGATTACATACTTTGTATTCCTGAAAAGATTTCTAGGAGTGTTACAGTTGTTAAAATACAGTTGTGTTAAAATTAAAAAAAAACTTTCCAAACTCATTTTAATAAATTTGTATGAAAGTCTTGTTCTCCAATATAATGTTCTACCTTCTGTTCTGTGGAAGTTGTTGACTTAATCCCTTAATCATGTTTTTGTCCTATTGAACGCGTTTCATGAATAGTAACAGCTACTCGTTTCTATGGCTCGCACTTTCGTACGTAAAGATCAAAGAGATTAAGAGAAAACCGCAACAAACGCGGGACTTAACAGTGTTTTGAAGCTACAAGTAACCACAATTCTCGTGTGCCAGATAGGAACACTGTTGGATTGTGATTACTCGCAACTTCAAAACATTATCAAAGAGGTTATTCAAGTGATATCACGTAGTGTTTATTTATAAATGCATAACTGAACGTGTCAAATTATCTCGGGGTTTAATGATTATTTTTAACTCACCAAGACTTTCACTGTCGCTAAAATAAAGGTATAAGAAATTACATTCCATTTAGACGAACCTTATCGTAAAATCAATCTAATTTTGTTGGTCAAAAGATAGGGAATCGCTTAAAGAATAATTTTAAGAATATTCTGACTTTAAGTGCATTTAACACTAAGCTAAAATCTACGTTAACTACGTAGTATAAGTGATATCAGTGTATAAATGTACACCTAAGACATCCTTCACACATTCGGAGAATAAAGCCATAATAAGCTAATGGATTTATTACACCTTAAAAAATAAAGAAAACCTTTCCCATATTTGGGTGGCATCTCATCTGCCACCAAATTACGGTATAGTTATTTCTCTGATATCATTGGAAAATAATAATACGCTTCTTATGACGTCTTTTAAATTTAATTTTTATAGAAAAAGGAAAGTCGCACATCACACACTCTCCTTTTTACTTATAAATTTAATTTAATTTATTCCATTAGAAATTCTCGTCTGATGTCAGAGAATTAATTACATCGTAATTTATTGACAAGAAAAATTTTAATTTTTACGAGCGAGTCTCGGACTTATTTTAAGGTCCTTGTAAGTTGCAATGAAGACCTCAGAATAAATGAAAAATTGGCGCTTCTAATAAATCCATTAACCTATTGTGACTTTATTCCCCCGAATTCAGTTTCTCGTAATTGAGAATATTCGGAGAACATCCTTTATTGGTATTTTTACTGCAGTAATTGTCGTTTGCTACATCTTACATTAAGAGGCATCATTCGCGGGTGAATTTCTTTATTTCAAAATCTTAATATGGGGATTTAGTAATATAATAATTAGCTACTTATCCTTAAAGGATCTTTAGTACCTTTTTGAACAAATCGTGAACCAACTAGAACCAAAAGTTTATTTTTTGTTTAGTATTTCAAAACATATTGTTCAAACTTGTAGTACAGTTTTCGAAAAAAGTTCGCCTAGAAATTTGAAGTTCATTAAAGACAAATAAGTAGCTAATGATTTTAAAAAAATATATTATTATCACCATAAAGAATAAAACATCCAAAGAAAAATAGAATATTACCGATCAGTACTTTTTTTACGCTGTTTAGATTGTTTGTAGGCGAACTTTTTTCCAAAACTGAACCTTACTCTCTCACAATCTAAAATTTATTTCGTCAATAAAGAATTTTTCTTACTTTCTTTTTTTTTATCTTACTCGGAAAGCCCTTCCCAAAATCAATAACTAAGCTCTCAATAATGCCTATTGTTAAGTGAAAGCAATACATAATTAACCAGAGAAATGGCACTCCGAGCGGCTCATAATTTTTATGAAGTCCAAATTGGTTTCGTGAGTTTACATTATTCACAAAAAGAAAGGACGTATGTCCAGACATACATACATATATATATATAGTATATACACATAGTATATCAGGGGCGACGCCAAGGCTTTTGTGGATACTCAGGCTCAAACCTTTCAAGCATATATATATATATATATATATATATATATATATATATATATATATATATATATATATATATTATGCACTGTATAATTTAATTAGAATATTTTTAAGTGCCATAAATTTAGGAAATAAAACATCGCCTTACCTTATTTATTTATACATGAACTCCACTCAATTAATTAGGCTATTTAATTAATAGCCTAATTAATAGAGTGGAGTTCATGTATAAATAAATTTTTCCTTGAAGTAAATTAATTTTTAAATGTTAAGTAAGTTGGACAATTATTTTCCACTCAACCCACCTTATAAAGTATATAATATGCATATTATTGAAAACAAGATTAAGTTAAAAAAAAAGAGAGATTTGGCAATTCAGCGCAGCATTTCGGACATTTGGCACAACAGCAAGTCATCAGGCAGAAACGAATTTGCCTGATTTCGAACGTTAAAAACTTGGTTATTCGGTGGATACAAAGTAATAAATCAATTAAAATACAAGTTAACTTTACGTACAGGGAATATCCAAATGACTTTATAACATTATAAATAAATCATAAGATTATAAATAAATCATAAGAAAATCATAACATGTTTCAAAAAGAGACGTCAGGCTTAAAATTGTTTGCCTGACAAGACGTGGAATTGTGCATTTTTATGCGAGTTGTCAGGCTTTATTTGAGAAGATGCACAATAATACAGTAATAATTAACTTTATGTACAGTCACAGTGTATATGCAAATAGCTATATAACCTTATTTATAAATCCTAACATGGTCATTATAACATGTTTTATAAAGATATCTGACACACATATCTTCCCTCTCTTCCCGTGTCTCTCTCCCCACCCTCCCTGGAGAAATGGGGTTTAGATGATAGATAAATGGATCGAAATTTTTAGCCTGAAACTTGACAAGAGATGGGATTGTGTATTGTTAGTTTTTTTATGTTAGTTTTTTTAAGTCCCTAGCAGGAGAAATAACAGGTCAGGCTCAGCCTGACCTGCCTGACCCCCTCCGTCGCCAGTGATTATATATATATATATATATATATATATATATATCAGTCAAAACTCCATTCATTCATTTCACGTGTTTAAGTGTCAAATTCATCCCATATATATATATATATATATATATATATACACACACACACACACGGGGTGTTTCATAACATGTGGGACGAACTTTCAGGATGGATTCAGGGCTTGAAAACAATGAAAAAAGTTTATATAAACATATGCCCGAAATCGCTTTGTTTTTGAGTTACAGCCCGTTATGTGTTCCAGCAAGTATCCGCCTTACATTTAAAGGAAGTGCTCAAAATGACCGCCTTTCGCTTGAATACACGCCTGAACACGCCTCGTCATAGACTGCCTGACGTGTTCAAACATTCCAGGTATTGCTCGGATTTTCTGGCATCCTTGTTCTACACGTTGGCGAAGCATTTCAACGTTGTCAATGGGTGTCACGTAAACGATGGATTTCAGATGACCCCCACAGGTAAAAATCGAGTAGATTCAGGTCCGGGGAGCGAGCAGGCAACGTAATGGGCCCTCCACGGCCTATCCATCTATCAGGGAAATGGTCATCCAAATAGCCTCTGGCTTCTCGACTAAACTGAAGCGGAGTGCCGTCATGCATAAACCACATACGACGTATCGCTTAAATCATTCCTTAAAAAATTGGAATAGGATTCTCTTGTTAATTTTCCAGGCAAAACAAAAGGACCGATTAAGTTGTCGGCAATAAGTCCTGCCCATACACTGATACTAAATTGTTGTTGGTGCCTTGACTGGATGATGGCATGCGGATTCTCTTCGGCCCAGTGATGAGTGTTGTGAAAATTGATCACGCCATTTCTTGTGAAGGCAGCCTCATCAGAAAACAACACGGAGGATAGAAAAAGAGGATCGCGAGCACACTGTTGAAGGAACCAAGTACAAAAAGCCTCTCGTAGTGGGAAATCAGCTTCAGTAAGGCCTTGTACGCTCTGAATGTGATATGGATAAAGCTGTTGTTCCCCTAAAATTCTTCACACTATTTTACACCCTCTGCTGCTGCTATCCTTCGGGTGCTGACACCATGTGTTTCTCCACGCGATTCAGGTCCCGCTCCTCCAACTCAACAGTTCTGGCGCTGATTGGTCTACCACCATCTGAAACTCGCTTGTTGAATGATCATGTATCACCAAGACGCTCGTCTATTATCTGAAAGGTCTTCTTATCTGGCAGACAGCGATTCGGAAACCTTTCCGCATACAGACGTCTTGCTGCGGCCGCATTACACTCGACAAGTCCATACATGAGATGCATGCCTGCCATTTCTCTGTTTGAATGAGCATCCATTCTCACTTCAAATGCACACTATCAGTGAATAGCACAAAAACTTTTAAGGTTTTTTTTTTCACTGGATTGCACTTATTCACGGTAAGAAGTTACGAATAAGAACAGTGAAACACCGCGATGCACCTCTGACTGACTGATGGCTCGACAGACTACACTCAACGATATTGAAACATGTCATAGAGTGTGGACCTGAATCCATCCTGAAAGTGCGTCCCACATGTTATGAAACACCCTATATATATATATATACACAGTGGTGGCATTCAGCCGGTTCGCACCGGTTCGTGTGAACCGGTTCCTAAAATTTCTCGAGTTCGATTTGGAGGCGATTTGGAAATATTTAAAAGGAAATTAAATAAAGAATTTCAATAAAAACATTTTTTAATTTTCATTTCTGACACGGAAGGGAGAGGAGAAGGGGGGAAGGGGAGGGGAGGGGAGGGCGATCCGGTTCTTAAAATTTTTGAATTCCACCACTGTGTATATATATATATATATATATATATTTATATATATACTGTATATTATAGCGATACCAGTTCAGTAAAGTAATTTTACCGATTCTAAATAATTCTTTGTTGATATAAGATTCACTCGAAAAGGGGATGGGTAAAGTACTTTTTGAAAATTAGGTAAAAACTTACCCAGTCCCTTGGTGCAAATCGCTCTAATCTAAACTGGATAAAAATGTACTCAGTTTCTGCTTCTTACTCGTTATTCAGTCAATGAATCATTTTTTATACAAATGTAAGTAAAAAGAACTTAAATATTTAATAAACTTTAGGTTCTTTTTCAAAATTCAGACCGTTCTTTATATGTAGATTCTAGAAAGTTACATTATTATTATGTGGTTTTGCGTGCTGAGTTAAAAAACGTTATTTTTTTTTTTGGGGAGAAATGAAAAATAAAAAAGTTGCAACAATTTTTATTTTACCAAAAATGTGTGTTAGTTATAGGTACTGTATATACGGTATAATATATATATATATATATATATATATATATATGAACAGAAGGACCAACACAACGGCAAACATTTTCATTTATTTTTTGTACTTCAGACGTTTCGACAAATCTTTTGTCATCATCAGTGAATTAAGTCTTAAAACCTTAAAACAAAAGTAAAAAGTGAAAATTACATCAATACAATATTAAAACCATTAAAATTAAAACCTTAAAACAAAATGAAAATTGCATCAATACAAAATTAAAATCATTAAAATTTCATCACTACAAAAATTAAAATTAAATTAAATTACCTCAATAGGTAAATACACAATGTTTACATCGACCTCCATACTTGGCAAAGCCTAAGAGAAAACTGGATGGTCAGATGATTAGAAAGTATATGTCTATGAGAATCGGTTGGTTAGTTAAAAGAGCTGTAATTTGTAGGATGAACTATTATTGTTAATGGAGGGTTTGTTTCTATAGATGTACAAAGATTCTAAAATTCGGAGTTCTGTGAGGTTATTGGATCTAGTTAAAATTTCAAACTGAGTTTTGTGAAGGGGATGGTTGTTTTCATTACTATGGTTTCTAATTGCGGATTGTGGAGGGCTACTGAGGGGACGGTTGGTACGGACTGACAAGCCCAAATGTTGAGAAAGGCGCACCTCCAGTTGGAGTTGAGTGCTGCCAATATACGCAGCCTTACAGCTGTTGCACGTGTATTTGTAAACAACATTGGGGCATACAGTTTTGGGGAATCATCTTTGAACTTTAAAAAATTTGATAATTTAAGTGGGTTGACGAAGGCGAATCTAAAATTTATTTGGGGATAACTAGACTTGAGCAGTTTGGACAATTCACCTCGAATACGCAATGATAAATAACCATAAAAAGGTAATTTAATATATCTGGTTTCTTTTTGTACTGTAGTTATGGGGAGTTTAGTATTAAAAGTGTTATTTAAAAATTTCTTTAATTGGTTATCAAATAGATTAGAAGGGTAGTAATTGTTAATAAAGTAGTCTTAAAAATTTAAATTCTTCGTTTAACGAAAAGTAATCCGAACAAATACGGTAACTTCTTGTTAATAATGTTACTATAGCACTAATCTTATATTTATAAAACATACAACTTAAATAATTGGTTCCCAAGCCAGTAAAAGTTTGTTTTCGAAATAGTGAAGTTTGGAACTTATTATGAGCCCGTTTAACTAAAACATCCAGGAAAGGTAAACTATTATTTGTTTCGTTTTCACATGTGTACTTAATATTACTATGTTATTTATTAAGATAATCAAGAAAAAGTTTTACGTGTGAAGGATGGTTAAATATTAAGAAAGTGTCATCCACGTATCTTCTGTAATATATGGGTTTAAAACTACTAGGACAACTTTTCAACCAAATTTCTTCGTAATGGCAAAGAAATGCATTTGCTAGTGTTGGGCTCAACGGGGAACCCATAGCTACCCCATCAATTTGGCTGTAAAGGTTGCTATTAAATAAGAAAAGATTATCAAAACACTATTTCGAGAAGGATTTTAAATTGAGTCTGAGTGAGGCCATTAATATGAGTATTATCAGTAGTGAATAACTTATTTAGTATGATATTTAATGTTTCTTTTAACGGGACATTAGTAAACAATGACGAGACATCAAAACTGGCCATAGTAAGAGAATCGGCATGATTGATCTCTTTTATCTCTTTAACAAAATCAAACGAGTTGTTAATAGAATAATCATTAAAGGTGAGTTTTGAAACACTAGCAAATTCATTTCTTTGCCATTACGAAGAAATTTGGTTGAAAAGTTGTCCTAGTAGTTTTAAACCCATATATTACAGAAGATACGTGGATGACACTTTCTTAATATTTAACCATCCTTCACACGTAAGACTTTTTCTTGATTATCTTAATAAACAACATAGTAATATTAAGTACACATGTGAAAACGAAACAAATAATAGTTTACCTTTCTTGGATGTTTTAGTTAAACGGGCTCATAATAAGTTCCAAACTTCACTATTTCGAAAACAAACTTTTACTGGCTTGGGAACCAATTATTTAAGTTGTATGTTTTATAAATATAAGATTAGTGCTATAGTAACATTATTAACAAGAAGTTACCGTATTTGTTCGGATTACTTTTCGTTAAACGAAGAATTTAAATTTTTAAGACAGTACTTTATTAACAATTACTACCCTTCTAATTTATTTGATAACCAATTAAAGAAATTTTTAAATAACACTTTTAATACTAAACTCCCCATAACTACAGTACAAAAAGAAACCAGATATATTAAATTACCTTTTTATGGTTATTTATCATTGCGTATTCGAGGTGAATTGTCCAAACTGCTCAAGTCTAGTTATCCCCAAATAAATTTTAGATTCGCCTTCGTCAACCCACTTAAATTATCAAATTTTTTAAAGTTCAAAGATGAATTCCCCAAAACTGTATGCCTCAATGTTGTTTACAAATACACGTGCGACAGCTGTAAGGCTGCGTATATTGGCAGCACTCAACTCCAACTGGAGGTGCGCCTTTCTCAACATTTGGGCTTGTCAGTCAGCCCTCCACAATCCGCAATTAGAAACCATAGTAATGAAAACAACCATCCCCTTCACAAAACTCAGTTTGAAATTTTAACTAGATCCAATAACCTCACAGAACTCCGAATTTTAGAATCTTTGTACATCTATAGAAACAAACCCTCCATTAACAATAATAGTTCATCCTACAAATTACATCTCTTTTAACTAACCAACCGATTATCATAGACATATACTTTCTAATCCTCTGACCATCCAGTTTTCTCTTAGGCTTTGCCAAGTATGGAGGTGGATGTAAACATTGTGTATTTATCTTTTGAGGTAATTTAATTTAATTTTAATTTTTGTAGTGATGAAATTTTAATGATTTTAATTTTGTATTGATGCAATTTTCATTTTGTTTTAAGGTCTGAAGTACAAAAAATAAATGAAAATGTTTGCCGTTGTGTTGGTCCTTCTGTTCATCTGTAAGCTCCGTTTCCCTAGAAGTCAATAGCTTTGATATATATATATATATATATTATATATATATATAATATATATATAATATATTATATATATATATACACAGTGTGTCCGTAAAGTCATGGTGGGATTTTAAATAGCTATATTATTGCAACGAAACATGATAATGAGATGAAAAAAAAGGCAAATTGAAGAACAACTCTAAAAGAATAACTTTATTTAACGTAGTTCGATATGGGCTCCTCTTGGTAGCCCTGCAGACATCTAGGCGGTGATTCAATTCCAGCCACACACGCCCAAGAACATCAGGAGTGACGGATGCGATAGCTTCCGTGATTCGCTCGTGCAAGTGATGAATATCCCTAATGGGTACACTGTACACGCTTTGCTTGACGTAACCCCACAAATAAAAGTCCAAAGGTGTCAGGTCCGGAGAGCGTGGAGGCCATGGCTTCCATCCTCCTCTTCCTATCCATCTCTGTTGAAATTTTTCATTAAGGAATTCTCGAACAACGTTGGCATAGTGCGGAGGAGCACCATCTTGCTGAAAGATGACATTATTGTCAATAAATTGGGGTACTGCAAAATGTTCCAACATAGCGAGGTAGTTGTGTGACGTCACAGTGGGTTCCGCGAAGAAAAATGGGCCAATCACTCGATCTCGTGCTAGAGCACACCACACATTAACTTTCGGGCTATTACGCTCATGTTCAACATAGGCATGTGGACAGCCTAGACTAACTACGAAATAAAGGTTAAGCTTAGCCTAGACTAACTACAAGATACAACTTTGAGAGTTGTTTTTAAATTTGGCATTGTTTCATCTCATTATCATGTTTCGTTGCAATAATATAGCTATTTAAAATCCCACCATGACTTTACGGACATACATCACCGCCTAGATGTCTGCAGGGCTACCAGAGGAGCCCATATCGAACTACGTTAAATAAAGTTATTCTTTTAGAGTTGTTCTTCAATTTGCCTTTTTTTCATCTCATTATCATGTTTCGTTGCAATAATATAGCCATTTAAAATCCCACCATGACACTACGGACACACTGTATATATGGGATGAATTTCACAATTAAACACGTGAAATGAATGAATGATGTAAACCCACAAGGAAAAAGAAAAATGATCCCAAGGTCTTTCGTTTATTCAGAAGTACACCTCGTCAGGGAATGGCGAGGTGTACTTCTGAATACAAGTCACACATTTCCCTTTGCAGCACCTCCAAACGAAACGGTTTTCATATTTGATCAAACTCATTGGATGTTTTCTTCGACATGCTTTTGCGGGTACAATAATTCCGTGTTCTTGGAAAAATTCAATTGCATCTTTTTCTGTTTTTTTGAATATTGACTGCAAATTTTCCATTTGCATAATAATTCACTGCATTAAAGTCTGAAAACAAATTCAAAAAACATTTTAGAAACTGATATTTATTATATAGCTATATATGGAAATAATGGTAATAAAAATTGCCGTAACTTTTTTATTTTTCATTTCTCCAAAAAAAAAAAAGAATAACGTTTATGAACTCAACACGCAAAACCACGTAATAATAATGTAACTTTCTAGTTATAAAGAACGGTCCGGATTTTGGAAAAGATCCAAACTTTATGCGTTACTCGACTTAATTGGAATTTCTAAATGAGTATAATTTTTAACCAGTTCTGGTTGCTTTTCTACACTCGTTTCCATTTATTTTAAACGAACTTTTTATATAGATTTAAGTAAAGTATAATTTAAATTGTTGATAAATGTGATACATTACCTACCCTAAACTAAAAAGTAAAATTTGAAATTTAAAGTGGGAATATTCCATTGTATGATGTAGGATAATAACAACAAAATTACATGATCATTTAAAGTAATAAGAATGTGAGTACTCTCTAAAAAAATGAGTAAGTTTCCTTTAAAATTAGCAGCGGTACACGGAAACTGAGTAACGATTCTACTCGGTTCCATTTGGAGTGCAAATTACTGTACAGAGTGGCCACAAAGTCCCTTTGCGTGAAAAAATAAGGGCAACATACAGATATGCTATAATTTCACTGCAAAGGGCCTTCGTGGCCACTCTGTATACATATATATGTGACGCTGAAGAAACATCTGCCTTGCTGCAGAACTGTAGGTAATTGCTTTATAGGTGAAAGTTGACTCATCCACAATCAGACGAAATGTTGTTCGTTTTTTGTGGGCTGAGGGTGTAAAAGGAGCTCAAATTCACAGAAGATTATTTGTACAGTGTGGTGATGAAGTTGTGCCACAGCGAAGCGTGTACGAATGCATCTTAACGTTGAAAAATGTCCGAACAAGTGTCGCCGACGCAGAACGTTCAGGGTGGCCGTCCACATCGACGGCGTCGGCGACACTTGTTCGGCCATTTTTTAACATTTCGATCCATTCATATACGCTCCACTATGGCAAAACTTGATCACCATACTGTACAGATAATCTGTGAATTTCAGCTTCTTTTACGCCCTCAGCCCACAAAAAACGAAAGAAAGCATGCTGCTCTTCTATGGTGCAAGTCGAAAGTGGTGTGGCCATGTTTTCACGTGATTACAACTGAACAACCGAGTGTCAAGGTCTCAATCTCACGAAGCAGCGATTTGCACGCTTAGCGACTGTAGCGCCGCCAACGGTCAGCAGTGTCAACAATTCTGGAAAAAAAAGACAGACAAATTGCGGATACTTTTGAACTTGTAGGAAACAAAAGCAAGATATTAACATTTGCTGAACCCATCCACCGTACTCCTTCAAGCCTTCCATATACTGTATATATGGGGTTGAGTTTTTCAATTTTTTATTCACTCATTTTTCATTTTGGTGCAAGTTGTTTCTTGACACTGAACAAAGAGATTTTTGTTTGGGACGATCAAAAAGAAAAATTTCTCGTCTTCATTTTAACATTTGTTTTAATTTTTAAATATTTTTTGTTGGATTATTTTCGCTTTTCGCACACTATTGTAATTTTTCTTTACGTCTCTGTTTCACACTGTGATTTAGTGTGAATTCAAATCCTTTTGATCATGCTTAAAAATGCCTCACAACAATATTTACCTTTACTGTACTGTTCAGCTCTATGTACTGTACATCGTGATCCATGTCTGTGTAAAATGTATGGCATACATATGGAATACGTACACACACACACACACACACACACACACACACACTTATCTTTAATACATTATTTAAATAAGGAACTATTTTATCGATCGAATGTTTTTATTTCGTAATGAAAACTTGTAAATTAAAAGGAGAGAATTTATTGAAGAGATTTTTCTCTCAACTTTGTTGGACTGAAACAAACTTGTAAATTTTTCTCTCGAGCCATTCTCAACTATTCCCAAACTATAGGACATTATATTGAAAACACACACACACACACACACACACACACACACACATGTGTATATATACGAGTATATAATATATATATATATCTGTGTGTGTAAGTGTGTGTGTGTGAGACACTCATTAATCATTCGTGGCATCAGTTGAATAAATTTGGAGGAGGGTAAACAGACTGCAACCTTTTTATGATGTGGAAAATAAACATCGTTCGAATAAAAATAAAAGTCAAATCAAATTGATTTAACTAAAATGAAAATATGACTTGAGTCAACAAGGAAGTTTAAATTAGCTAAATACATACGTTTATTTCACGTGCGAGCGAACTTATTTATATATTAATGCAACCATAATTCATTAGATGAATGTGACATTTTTATAATGTTTCGTATTTCCGCTTTGCGTGGGATTACTTAGTTATGTTCAAAATCACGCGATTAACTTCACTATCTTCGAGATTATCTACAAAATATACCCAACAATACCCAGTAATATAAATTGACCAAATTCACTTTGAATGTAACTAAATGTCAGTCGAGAAATAAAATGTTCTGTTTCTATTCCTTCGTGTTGAAGAACCGTTCGTCAACTTCCTTTACTTCCTGTTATAGGAAACTCTCATCCGGATTCAGGACTTGGTAATGTCGTCCGATAGTTTAACATCTGCGAGATAAAACAATCTTTATATTTCTGTTAATCTTTTCTTTGGTATTCGTTTGGTCTTTTAATGGATACCCAGAAGTAGAGTTTACAAAGTTTTGTTTTTGTTTTTGGAGGGGGTTGGGGGCGGTTGTAGCCAGGAAAAAATGCTAGCATTCATAGTTTTTATGTCGTTTGGGACGTGGCCACGGCAGTTTTGGGGAGCAAGATTTAATTCATGCGTTAAACGTTAAAATTCTGCGTTTCGAAAAGACTTTGAACCAATATTTCAGTAAAGATTTTTATAATAATATATAATAATAATAATAATAATAATACAAAAATCTACTTTAAGTGATAATATTTCGATTTTAAGAACCTAGTTTTAGAAAGCCAATAAGTAAAGCGCTTTTCATCACAAAGTCGTTAAAGACAAATTTGGTGTTTTAATCACCAATTAATTCCTTTTTCAAGGATAAAATCCGAGAATCCTCACGTTTGTTGCTTTTTTATCAATCCTCTTGCGGTGATTTTGCCCATCATCTTACCCTTTGCCTTTATGCTAATCATTCTTATAATCACCATCATCCTTATATTGCTCCGACGGCGGCCATTCTAGTTTGAGCTGACGAGATAGCTAAGGTTAAAATCATGCGAGAGTCGCGCTCCGAGATATAACATTAATTGCTCTATCCCATTTAAGTTCTCCAGACCATTCATTTCCACCATTTTAAGGATCCAATTGGTTGCGGAAGTCCTGAGATGGCTGTTAAGGTCAAGTAATGCGTAACCTTTCACTCCTGGAAGCCATTATATTGTTATCATTAAAACTCGGATGTAACACAAGTTGGAATAATCACGAACTCATTTTTATAATTTAAATGTAAAATAATTAAAAATAATTATTATAATCGATTTAATCCGTAATTACAGTAATTAAGTTCACGACATTTAAAACTAGAATTTTTTTTTTTTCTTTTTGGCTTTAATGAGTTTCGTTTTATTCCATTCTTTGTTTCGTTTCGTTCATTGTTTCGGAAAGGATTTTTTTGTCGGTCATGATTTTTGTCTTTTAATTTTTTAATTTGATTGTACCTTATACTCATTACATCTAATTGAATCATATCTTTGGGGAATTATTTGTTAATGGTAAGTCAGGCAGACGCACTCTGAACTCTACATTAGGCGTCTCATTATACATTTTGCATAATTTATAATGACATTTGAAACTAGTAGATCGGTTATACGTTTCATTTGAAATGTATAGGATAAAATTGCTAATGATCGCGCATTGAATTACGCATTTGAAATGCTATATACTAAAATAGGACAGAAAATGTGTAACACTAAAATGTTTAATTGTAATCAGTGAGGAGGGCCAGAAACTAGCATAGCGCTCAGGCCAACTAATGCGGCTCATTGCTCTAACTCCTGTATTATCATTATCAGCACCATCGGGATCCGAACCCCCGACCGCAATGTTGAGATGAAAGTAATATCGGCTATTTTGAATACCGGGATTAAGGCCTTTTTTACCCAATACCAGTTTTAGTACTGGTATTCTATAGTACTGTACATAGTTAAAAAAAAAAAATATATATATATATATATATATATACACACACAAAAGATTACACATAGACACATAAGATTAAGAGATACACATAAGATTAAGGACTTAAGGAGTAAAAATGAGAGATTTTCTAATTTTTTATTTGTGAAAAGAACCAAAAATAGAAATTTTATATAAATTATTTTATAAAAAATGTTTTTTATATGAAAATTTTATTTCTTACGATGATTTTGGAAGTAACTTTTAAAGAAAGAGAGAGAGCTTTTACGGATTCTCCAGCTAAATTGGATCTCAAATTTATGTAAGAAATAAGCCAGCAGCGGAAAATGCTCTTTCAGATTCAACAGTTGGATGTGGTTTGTCATATTTATTCATTTTTAAATTATGTTGAATAAATCCACTTTTGGCAATAAAATATTGAAACTAAATCCATCGACACAGACGAGTTTTGAAATTTCTTCCTCGAGAGATTTCTCGGCGACAAAACCATCCAAAGTTGTTTTTACTTTTATTTCGTTGATTTTTTGTCTTCTTAACGGCAATTTTACGAATTGCTCTCTTAAATGAACGACCATTCCAGTGGTTGAATCTCTACCACAGTTAATAACATTTTCGCATTTAGCGCATTCTGCTTCATCTTTATTCTCCTTTTCAAAATACTTCCAAACCTTTGATTTTATTGACATTTTCGTAATAATCTGAAAAAAGGGCCAACGAAGCCTTTAAAAAGGTTTTCAATTGATGTTTTTCCTTCATTTAACAACAACTCGCAACCATCAATCAGTTATAAATAGACTAAAGAACGCGTGGTTAATAATACCGAAAAACCGGGATTGAAAGCCCTGAGATCGGTATTACTTTTTGAAACAATATCGGTTTTAATACCTGTATTTGAATACCAGATTTCATCCCTACCGCAATGTCTTTCACTTCGCTTATAGAGAAACTGCGTTACCCACTGAACTACGGGGGTTGGCCAAATATGTAGTAAGGTTGAATTATTTTAAAAGTTGCATGTATCATTTTGTCCGTACTCACGCAGATTGTATTCAAGGTTGCTGATTTTGTGAAGTTTTAACCCCATATTCAAACTATTACTGCTGTTTTATTGCTGACGATGGTAACTGTGTACAGTACATGTCTAAAAATCTGCCCTTCTCCGTTTATGCATTCATTCCTGTAATAATACCATTATGCATGTTACGAGTGAATTTAGGAGTCAAAAGCCAAAGAAAATACAAAATGTGACGGTTGCTAGTCTGAACACTCTTTAAGAAGAAACCAGACACCTGATTCAGAACATTTCTAGATGGGCTAAGACAGTATATACCTGCCAAATCCCGGTGATAAGGAGAACTGAAAGAAGCAATTCTCTCCTCCCTCAAGCCAATTCGAAAGGTTGACAATGCATTTGATTAATCGCAGTGAGAAAATACAACTTCGCGCAAAACTGCCGAAGGTTATATTATAAAATAATTCAACTTATATAAAATTAAAAAATTGCATTGTTTTGTATTTTATATGTTAATGCCTATTAAGTTGAAGTATAAGACAGCTTTCAACAAGTGAATAAGGAGATTGCATCGTGTAAATAAAGTTTATTCCTCGCTTAATTTACTTCAATTGATATATGAACCCATGTATCATCGATTTCAGTAGCCGGGCAGTGTATTCTGACAATCAGAACGGATGATACACACAAATCAAATAAACTTGGGGGTATCAAGTACCGGATCACCTGAAGATCCATCACCCCAGCCTTTTATAGTTACCTTTATAAGGCTAACTAACGAAAATATCACGACCTAACCTAACCAATCGTCAAGGGCCTTATAAAACTAACTAAAAAAAGGGCAGTGGTGACGGATCTTCAGGTGATCCCAAGTACCTAAACCCTTTTATATATATATATATATATATATATATATATATATATATATATATATATATATATATATAATATGACATAATATATCATTAGACTAATTTACAGTGGAAGAAAACTAATTAAACTCGAAATTAAACTACAAATTGTCTCCATTCTAACTACAATTTTTATATTTCCTCTTAAATTATTTGCAGTTCAGATTCACAAACTCGTTAAAAGCTTAACTCGCTAAATTATGCAGAGAAATTTACGTAAAAATTAAACTCTGAAAGCAATTAAAAATGAATTATCTTTACTGTTCATATATACGTAAATTTGAAATTTAGTCTCTACGTACTGTAACGTACTGTAAACACTTCCTCGAAACATACTAAACTCGTTTCTAACTCACCTTTATTTTAAAGTTTTGTATTTTTAGAGATTTTAACTCATTATTATTTCTTCCTTCTCTCATCATCGCTTTATTTACAGCAATAATAATAATGATAATAATAATAATAATAGTAATAATAATAATAATAATTGAGGGAGACCAGAAATTGACAACGCTCAGGCCAACTAACGTGGCACATTGCGCTAACTTCCGGATTATTATTACCATTATCGTCGAGAGTCGAACCAACGACCTCGGGGGTTAATGAATTCTCATTACGTGTTTGGAATGCTCCTAAAATAGGACGGAGAATGTGTCATAATAAAATGTTTAATTGTAATCATTAACGAGGGCCAGAAACTGGCATAGTGCTAAGGCCATCTAATACGGTTCATTGCGCTAATTTAAGGATTATTATCATCAGCATCATCGGGAATCGAACTCCCGACCTTAGTGTCTTTCACTTCGCTCATTCGGAAACGGCGTTACCCAGTGAGCAACCAAGGTATTTACCGGAATAACGACACTTTGGCAATATGTTATTTTATCGATAGCGTTTTAGGGGTTGGATTAAGTTAAGTTTGGTTAACAAATAGGTTCTTTTGGGTTAGATCAGGTTAAATTAAGTTATTATAAAGTGTTGATAAAATTTCTCGTCGCTCAAACGTCTACATTTTGCTGCCAAGAAGTTACGCGTGAAGATGCTTCAGTGTTGGAGGACGCTAATAGGCGGAAGAATTTAACTAATGTAAAAGTATGAAGTTACGAAGTTGCTTGCGTGCTTTCGCGCGAAATTAGTCGGTTAGCGCTAAACATTTTCAACTTCCCTCAACCGCGAGGAATTGTTGAGACGCACTGATCTTTTCACGGGGTCACTGACCATTTCTTCTGAAAAGAATGCGGCTGTTGACAATAGATATTTTCTAAAGGACAAAATCTCCAATTTGAGTTACCATAGCAACCAATTCACCAACCTTGTTATTGTCTTTCGGAAGACGAATTTTTCTAGAGAAAATTCTTTAGATACTTTTTCCTTTTCCTTTTTATTTTCCTTTCATTAAAATAACAAAAGTTTAGTTACTCATTAAATTTAGTATATTGTATACAGAATCTTGTAGGCTGGATGTCATAAGCATGCTCAGCCATAATTGGCGGAGTTGCTATGGGGATTCGCATCAGAGATTTCGCTTCATATATAAAATTTTAGTTTGCCTCCGCTTTGGACGTTCATTCATTTTGTCTTAATTATGTAAAATATAAAGGAAGGGGCAATGCTAGCGAAGCGAATTTATATATATATATATATATATATACACACACACACACACACGAGGATAATTCAATATCTATCCGCACTTTTTATTTTTACAATTTTATTTTCACATCTGACAGAGTATAAACACATCACTTCTCAACATAGTCTCCCTGTTTCTCAATACACTTAGTCCAGCGATCTACAAGCTTCCTAATGCCATCACAAAAGAATGTTTTTGGCTGTGTGCGTAGCCAGTCATGCACCGCCTCCTTCAGGTCATCATCGCTTTGGAATCGCTGACCTCCCAAATCGTCTTTTAGTGGGTCAAACAGGTAAAGATCCGAAGGTGCCAGGTCTGGACTGTCGACTGGATGGTCGAGAACTTCAAATTTAAGTTTTTGAAGGCATTTTCTAGTCTGTGCAGCGGTATGAGGGCGCGCATTGTCGTGCAACAGAATAACACCTTCCGACAATCTCCCTCTCGGTTTTGTGCGAATTGCTTGCTTTAACTCATTTCGAAGCATGTCGGAATACGATGCACTTGTTACTGCAGTTCCACGCTCTAGATAATGTTCAAGGATAGGGCCTCGTGTATCCCAAAACAGTGTTAGCATAACTTTACCTGCTGACGGCTGCGCTTTGAACTTCCTTGCAACGGGAGATGTTGGATGCTTCCATTGCATGCTCTGTCGTTTGCTTTCTGGTTCATAGTGATGGATCCAAGTTTCATCTCCAGTGATAATGCGCTCCAAAAAGTTTTCACCTTCATTATGATACCGCGCCAAAAGACGAGAGCAGACTCCCATACGATTACGCTTGTGCACTTCTGTCAACTGTTTGGGCACCCATCTTGCACAAACCTTGTGAAAGCCAAGAATGTCATGAACTATCGAATAATAGGCTGACCCTTGACTGATGTCTAATGAAGATACAATTTCTTTTATTGTTAATATTCTGTCATCGAAAATCATGGTTCTGGCTTCTTCCTGTTTGTCACCACTGGTGACAAACAGGAAGAACAGGTGACCATCTGTCACACATGTCCGACCTTCCTTGAACATTTGAATCCACTCGTACACACTTCGCCGTGGTAACGCATTATTCCCATACTGATCACATAAACGCGTGTGAATTTCAACTCCTTTCACACCTTCTGCCCACAAAAAACGAACCACGGATCTCTGTTCTTCCAGAGTACAAATTGAAAGCGGCGCAGCCATGCTCACCACTCGTACGATATGTGACAGCTTTGAGTAGCCTAAATAAGCCTATAGATGTCAGTTTGGCTCATTATTACGAGTATATATTATATATACACTATATTATCACTAAAATAAAAAGTGCGGATACTTATTGAAGTACCCTCGTATATATATATATATATATCCTGAGGATGTCATTAGACGAAAGCGCTTGAGCACCCCTTTGTGTTTCTTTTTCCTTCGTGGTTTTATTCATCATATATATATATATATGTTATAATGTTATAATGTTTCAGACCAACAAAGACCCTCGGATCCACTCATGGCTGGTCTACCTAACTGCGTTCGTAATTGTGTATTGCGCATGTCCTCCGTGGTGGCGGAGGGGACCTACAATTTTACGTAGGTTCGGAACCACAAGAACATAAGAACATGAGAAATTTTTATAGTGGGCACACTAGGGGCCACTTCGGCCCATCGAGGTGGCTCCACTATGTGAAAACTGCCTGTACATTGGCAACAACCAATTTTTACAAAACTAAATAATTATCAATTTAAAACTAATTAATTATCAATTAAAAACTAAAGATAGAATCTCTCGATCCAGGGGATCAAGTCATAATAGACTACTATCCACAAATATGTTACACTCTATTTCTATTTATAACCGACATGCAAATATATCAGATCCAAAGAATCCAGTCAGTTTCATTACGGTATCCATCACTACCAGTACCTTGCCAACCAAAAATAAGTCAAGGTCCATATCAATTGCGGACCAAGTCACAATTTACATTAGGGTGTGTCAATTTTGGGGGTGAAATGACTAAATTGAAAATCATGTGATTTGGTAGCAATTTAATGTAATCATTTGGCATACAAAATAATATCCTTGCTTCAAAAACAATAAAAAATAACTCCTACCTACATCAATTTTAATTCAAAACTTCCATTTTTCGTAAATTCGTAACAAAATAACAAATGTGCGCAAACATCCTATCAACGTTTAAAGTGGCAATAAGATATCATTCAGAGTCTTTATTTGAAAGTAACCAATGCAGTCATGTCCTTTTTGCTGCGGTTCCTTGACATCAGCATTCGGCTTGCTACTTGCGCTTTGATGTCGCCTTCTCGCCTCTCGTGATTGTAAACTTGACTAGCTACTTCTGTGACCATTTTCACACATCTCTTCACACTCTGAGTGTAAGAAGGCCACTTTGGCACTTGCATTGGGGCCTCTTTAAGTTGTGTTAAATCTTTGTTTGTTATACATGTTGTCAGTGGTGGCTCCAAAACTTCCGAACTCAAGTTAACTAATTCTGACAATTTCGTGGCATTGACGTTTATCGGAGGTACCTTCCTTGTCTGAACAGAGCAGTCTCCCAGCTGGTCATCATCTAGTGATGTTCCTCTAAGCTTCAGAAAGATTTCCACAGCCTCAGTTCGCTCTTTGGTACATTGGCTGCAGAGTAATTGCTTGCAAAACTGCCTATGGCCTAGCATACCAAGTGGACCTTCTCACCACAGGTAACACGATGTCCACCACTACTTTCCTTTGGGTTCTCAGTAGCTGTAATTGAAACAAGATGTGGTTGGGCCCCTCCATCCATATTGGATTAAGTTTTACATTGAACCAGTGAGGAAGATAAAACCCAATAATAAATTCAACAATCAACATCAAATTCTGTAGCATTTTTCCCTTCAGTGCATGTTTGGAAACCCAAATCCTGCAGAAACGAATCGCTGTAGTTAACCAACGACTGTGACTTACGGGTCCAATCTCCAAGAGAGCCAGATTTTGAGGCAACTCTCCTGATCTGATTGCTTGAACAATACGATAAGCGTAAGATTGATCCGTGCTGAGGTCTTTGATAACTTCTTCAGACAACACTGGAAGGGGAGGGCCTACTTCGACCTTTGGAAATTTTGTATTTATTTCTAATTCCGTTGCTTCATCTAGCATGTTGCCAAGGGGGCCTGACCACTGTTGTTGCTCTTTGTAGGACCATCAAGTTCCTGGATGAGACGACGAAGAGGTAGTTCCCCTGTGTGCAAATCACATACAATCCAAACAAGCCTTCTTCCAAGTTTTTTCTCTAAATGCGTCATAACACCGCCCTGCCATCCAGTGTTCACCGCAGTTGAGTCTCCACCAACGGCCTGCAGTGAACTGTCAAGTCTTTTTTCTTGAAGCCAACATATTATTTGATCAGCAATTGCCTCTGCATGTTTCTTGCCTTCTACTTCTGCTTCAGGAACAAAGTGAAACAAATATAGGCCACCAGGTTCGGAACACACAGAGTAGTGTTCTTCTTTGATGAGACCGGGAAACTTTCTGTCCATTCCCTCTACCCCTAGGAGAACTTTTGTGTCATCTCTTCTTCCATCAAACAAAAGGCAAGAGAGACCTTCCTCCTTCAAATCTTTTTCATGCTGATCAGATAGATATTTCCTTCATTATTTTTTCTTGTGCTCTTCTTATCTTATTAAGATCTATCACTAAGGATGTATCCTCTCAGCTGATGAGGCCTGCATCTATCCAAGCGGCAGTGGCAATCTCTGCAGTCTCTCGTAGCCCCGTATGGTGGCGAATACTGGCAAGGACAATGTTTGAGATGTCTTTAGTGTTGTATTTCATTCTCTTCGGCGAAGGTTCAGATGGCATTTTGGGGCTATCATCTGATGTTGCTTCTTTCTGTTCATCTGAAGAGCTTTCAAAGAAGTGAGAAACCTCTTGATAGAGAGAGCTCTTCATCTCTTTGGGTGGCTTCTTCACTCTTCTTTTTCTTCCTTTCTTCCCTCTCTCGGATTTTCTCTTTTTCTTAGCAATAACAATCTGTTTTTTGGTTTCTGAATAATCTGCCGAACCAATCTGCATACTTCCTTGCCTCCTGCCTTTGTTCTCTGCGCCTTTATGAAAGCCAGCTCCAAAACAGGGATCTTCTTCTCACGAGGACAGCGACAATCAATGTGAGGGTGAGGTTCTCTTCTGCATGAGGGAGAACAATTGGCTTCAGAACACAACTCTATGGGACACTGGCAGTTAAAAATGTCAAGAAGAGTATCAAGTGTGCGCAGAAATTTATTTTTCTTTGCTAGTTTTCCTTTACCAAGTGATGTCTCAACTGCTTTGTGCCACAGCTTTGTTAATTTTAGCTCAATAGTTCTATACTGATTGAGTACAGGTGGTTTGAATAACACATTAGCTTTTTTCCACTGATGCAGAAGAGGGGGAATCATGTCCCTTATGAGCTCTTTCTCTGTGTAGTTCCTTCTATCCTTTGTATTTTGTTCACGAAGGAGTAACTCTAGTCTCAGCATGTCTCGCACTGTTGGTAGTTCTGATACGGGAAGCTCCTTGCCTGTACCGACTAACAGGCTCAAGTGGCATGACGACTGACCTCTTGTCTTCAATTTTGGCATCTTAGGAATATCTGAAAAGAAAGAAAAACATTTAAGTATTTTATATCAATTACGATGTTTCAAAGTTTAGTCATTCGATGTTCTAAAATTCAATAAAAAATATTTCATGGGATTACAACATAATTAGACAGAAGAATATGATAATAAATAATTGTAATAATCAATAATCCATACTTACAGTTAAACTGTAGTATTCGTCAGTAGAATAACTATGAAGTAGGTACAAGAGCAATAACAGCAAACCACCGTCTATGACATCTAAGAGGCAACTGAGGACTGAGAGTGAGGGACAGTTCTATTCATGTTGTGACTTGTACATTGTACAACAACTATGACCTTGAAAACACTCCATATGCGATCAGTGGGATAATTCTGTGACAGATGAATAGTTAATCAATTTATGTCCTATTATTTAGTAAACGAGTCAATTTCTGAAACTTTAAGGTAAAATTGATGTAGGTAAGGGTTATTTTATTTCATTTTGGTTGGCCAATTTCAAGTTTTGACATGAAAAGACACTATATTTTCACTACCAAAATTGATTTGAAAAAAGTTGACAACATTGACACACCCTAATATACATTTCCATATATACACTTAGGAGGAAAAGTGTAGGTGTGGCTGTAAAGACTGTACAATAATGTAGAAATGTGTGTGCACCCATTTTGGGTCTCCCGTTTAAAGGTGTTTGTGAGGCAAGTGAAGATCATGAGTTTTTCAATACCTCACAGTACTATGGGGGGCACCGCTCTTCAGAGGAATCTCTTTAAATGGGGTGTGTAAGGACAGAGAGTATCCCCTAACCCAAGATGCTGCCTCCCTATATCCCACAACACTTGTGTTGAGCTGTGGGATCTATCACCAAAGCCTTAATTTTACTACCTTAAACTATACCCATCTAGCAACATATGCGTGTAATCGATTTTAAACATGTTTATAGACGTGCTACTAATTACTTCTACCGGCAAACTATTCCAGCTATTTACTATTCTATGCGTAAAAAAGTTTTCGGCAACTGTTTGTCTCGAACCTTCTACTTGTCAACTTACACCCGTTATTTCTAGTCCTATTATATTGAGATATTTCGAAAAAGCTATCTGTCTACGTTATCAACCCATTCATAATTTTGAAAAGTGGATTAGATCACCCTTAGCCTCCGAGTCTCGAGTGTAGTCAATTTTAACTCCCCTATCCTCGTACGACTTTGACCTAAGCGACGGAATCATCTTAGTTGCTCATCTTTGAACTCTTTCGATTTTGTCTATATCTTTGCGCATATGCGGATTCCAAAATTGGACCGCGTACTCCAAATGGGTCTAACTAATGATTTATAAAGAGGAACTATAATATCGCGCGATTTGTACTCAAAATTCGAGCTATAAAACCTAACACTTTGTTCGCCTTATTGACCGCTGCTGTACTTTGTTTCGCTACTTTTAAATCACTAGTGACTATAACTCCTAAATCTTTTTCCTGCTCTACGCTTGTTAACTCTTTCCCTGACATACTATACGCAAAATTACCGTTACGCGAACCTATATGCAAAATTTTGCACTTATCGACGTTAAATCTCATTTGCCATGTGACTGACCAATCAACGATTTTATTCAGATCTTCCTGATTTTACCTCTATCTTCGTCATTAATCGCCCTACCACCCAGCTTCATGTCATCCGCAAACTTTGAAACTGTACTGACTAGGCCGACATCTAAATCGTTAATATATATAAAAAAAAGCAAGGGTCCAATACAGAACCCTGAGGAACGCCACTCGCTACATTTAGCCCAACACGACTCCGCTCCATCAACGACCACCCTCTGTTTCCTACCTCGCAACCACTCTTCTATCAATTTATTACTACACCCCTGATTCCATGAGCTTAGTTTTTTCAATGAGTCTTTTGTGCGGCACGGTGTCAAACGCTTTTTGAAAATCTAAATACACTAACAACCGCCCGATGTCTATCGTAAACGTCAACCACGCTTTGAAAAAATTGTAAAAGATTAGTTAAGCAAGATTTGTTTCGCCTAAAACCGTGCTGCGTATTTCTAACTAGTTTATGCAATTCTAAGTGTTCGACTATACGATCCCTAATTATTGATTCCAGTAGCTTACCTACAACAGACGTTAAACTGATTGGCCTATAATTTCCCGCCGCACCTTTATCGCCTCTCTTAAAGATAGTGTTACGTTTGCTAACTTGAAATTATCTGGTACGCACCCCTCAGAAATAGACTCATTAAAAATCTTTGTAGCAGCACAACAATGCTATCTTTTAATTCTTTTAGTTGTATGGGATATATGGAATCCGGCCCGGTGATTTACGCGTTTTCATTTTATCAATATAGCGCATTACCTCCCCTTCACTAACCACAATATTATAAAATATTACCATTATCAAAAGGTATTATGTCTATGACCGTAGGGATATTCGTTACATCTTCTATAGTAAAAACTGACGTAAAAATTGTTTAGCAAGGTAGCCATTTCCTTTTTTCAGAAACTAGATCTCCGTTTACATTTTTCAAAGGCCCCAAGACACTTTTACTGGATTTCTATTGTTGACGTATTGAAAGAATCGCTTGGGGTTTTCTTTACCGTCACGAGCTATGGAGATTTCAAATTCGCGCTTGGACTTTTTTTTACACTTTTCGCTTCACGCCTTAGAGATATGTAGTTGTTTCGTAACCACAAATTGTCTTTATCGCACTTATGTAGCCTATAAGCCCTATCTCTACTCTTTATAATGTCTCCTACTCTAGAAGTAAACCACAAGGCTTGTTGTTTACTTTCGCACGCTTAATTTTGTACGGTACACATTCCTCATTTATAGTCCTAAATACTGTTTCGAACGATTCCCACATTATTAGTTTTGCGTTGGCGTTCCCCATTACGTTTTCCCAATTGACGTGTGACAATTTATTTCGAAATTTACAAAAGTTTGCGTGCTGGAAGTTAGGAATTTTAGTCAAGTTAGTTGGTTTCGAGTGACTTACCGAGAGGACATACTCTACCATATTGTGATCGCTATTGCTTAACGGTTCTATTACTTGAAGATCAGTAATTAGCCTATCATCCGTAGTTATTACTAAATCTAAAATACTGTCCAACCTCGTAGGTTCCCCAACCTTTTGAATAAGAAAGCTATCCTCGAGAAAATTAACTAAACGATTACCTTCCGCGTCTCCCTGCATTGTATCGTAATTCACGTTGGCGCAATTAAAGTCACCCATCACTAAAGCCTGCTCACTACCGATTATTCTCTTTAGTTCACGATATAACGCTTCGTTCGTATCAGCTGTTTGATTAGGGGGCCTATATATAACCGCAACAAGTTTGAAATCGTTCAATTTAAGTTCTGCTATAGTCGAATCTATCGGTTCTGGAATTGTGTGCTTTACTTCTATAACGTTCGCAATATTATCTTTGATATACAACATAACACCGCCTCCTCGCCTACCTATTCTGTTTTTAACAAAAAGTCTATAATCTTTAATTTGATACTCCCCTACAAAGTCACGTGTTTCAGTGCTAAACCACGATTCATTTATCGCAATTACATCATATATATATATTATATATATATATATATATACTAACGGAGCGACTCGGCGTTGCCCGGGTAGACGTTAAACGCTTACAGAGAACTCGCCCTTCGTGCTGGTAACAAAAATATCTCGCGAACTATTCAATTAACGAGGCATTCAATAATTTTACCGTAGTTTCGTTAATTTTAAGCAACTTTAGAAGAGACGTGAATGTAAAAATTAACCACTGGTTAGGTTAATTGAATGCCAGTTAGGTTAACTGAGTGCCTAGTTAGGTTAACTGAATGCCCGGTTAGGTTAATTGTACGCCCTTGACAATTGATTAGGTTAAATCGTGATATTTTCGTTAATTTTAACGAAAATATCACGACTTAACCAATCGTCAAGGGCATACAGAGTTGACGTAAACCGGGCATTCAAATAACCTAACCGGGCATTCAACAATTTTCCTATAGGTTTCGATTAATTTTAAGCAACATTTACCTAATAATTTTTTTCTCTCGAGGAGCCGTTTTCGTGTTTTAGGGTGACACAGACAGACAGACAGAGAGACAGACAGCATATATATATATATATACACATATGTATAATAATATATATATATATTATATATATATTATATATATATATGGAGATTTTTAAAAATTAAAATTTTTGTCTAATTAAAAAAAATTACAATTTTGTTTGCTGAATCGTGAATGCATCACGTGAAAAGCACGCGCTAGAGCCTCCACCCATTTTATGATGTGTCGATGATAGAGCTCCGCCCATTTTATGATGTGTCAATGATAGGGCTCCGCCCATTTTATGACGTGTCTATGATGTCACTATCTTACAACCAATTCAGAATACAGAGGCTTCCACGACCTCAGATGACCTCAGAGGCCGACGCCACATAACCTATGTTCTTTCCTGGCCTCAGTTACCCCTATTGCCCCAGCGTCTCAACTCATCCAAATCTGGCCAGTGGTTTGGCCGGCCATAAGCAACAAAGTGCTTCGACTGTCACAAATATTTAGTGATATATATATATAATATTTTACATTTTTAAATATATCGTGAAGATTCGGGTAGTAATTTATTTCCGTCCTGAGTTAAAGCATCGTGCCAACTTTATGGAGAATTGATAATGGGTTATATATAATATATACAGGGTGGCGCAAAAGTCGCGCATCATAGGAATTTTTAGTGTTGACTATAATATATTATTTTTTTCTTTAAGTAGGAGATGGCTGCGAAATTAACAATAGACAGAGAGTGAGCTTGGTTTTACTGCATGGAATACCAGGTACTACAAATCGATGAATCGGTACAGATTTAACCCAAAAAAAAAAAATAATATATTAATCAACACTGAAAATTACTATGATGCGCGACTTTTGCGCCACCATATACTGTGTAATATATATATATATATATATATATATATATGATACACACAGACTGTGCATGGAACAAGGAACTCTTCTGGATAATTAAATCCACTATAGTCCGAATAAGTAATGGTAAATGACAAATACCATAGTTTTTCTTTTTCATGATGCAAGCCCGACGTGGCAACGGGTCTCTCGCAAAGAGGTCCCATAAATATAGCTTCCCTCACCAGCTATCAGGATCCAGCTTTGGGACATGGATCTAGGGTTTAAAGCAGCCTAGCCCCACTACATTTAAAACCTCAATATAAGTAAAAGACTCGTTGCATTCACGTCGGATTGAATAAATCAAAGAGAAAGGGGTAACTATTATATTTTTAGCCAAAACCAAAACTTAAACCTCAACGAGTCTTTTACTTATATTGAGGTTCTAAATGTAGTGGGGCTAGGCTGCTTTAAACCCTAGATCCATGTCCCAAAGCTGGATCCTGATAGCTGGTGAGGGATGCTATATTTATGGGACCTCTTTGCGAGAGACCCGTTGCCCACGTCGGGCTTGCATCATGAAAAAAAAAACTATGGTATTTGTCATTTACCATTACTTATTCGGACTATAGTGGATTTAATTATCCCAGAAGAGTTCCTTGTTCCATGCACAGTCTGTGTGTATCATAAAAAACTCAGGGAACCATTCTGAGTTCATTCCCATATATATATATATATATATAATATATATATATTATATATATATATATTATATATATATATTACAGTGGTCCTTATTTTCGAAGTTTCGAAATGCTATCCTCCCAACCTCTAAAACTGTTCCATTTGATAAAAAAAACATTTCATGGTAAATATTATGAAAATTGATTAATATTTAAATATGGCACAAACTGCTTGAAGTTTCCTTTTATGAGTAATAACTGCAGTTTTAACGTTTGGCCCAAAAGATTATGTGCGTGGCTGTGTCAACAAATACAGTATTAGTTCAGTTAGGTTATCTTATTGTCTGGTTGCCTGATCCATAGTTTACTCAGGTGGTGTTTCGGTTAAAAAAAACTCCTTTATATATATTGGGACTATGTTCGCGCTCTTCAGGATGCCCGGTATTTCTCCCGTGTCTAGTGATCGTCTCCATATCCAGTATAGGGGCTCAGCGACTGCATTCTTGCAGTTTTTGATCAGTGTGGCATTCCATTTATCCGGTCCTGCCGCTGAATGTGTTTTTAGTTTCCCTATGGCTTGTGTAATATCATCTGTCGTAAAGTCGAAGTCCGTTATACTTTCCCCTTGTAGTTCTTCAAAGAACGCGTTTCTATCGCATATCAATTTGTCAGTTTTTGGGATATGAAAGATGATTCGTACTGAGCTCTTAATATTTCAGATACTTCTGTTAGATCATCAGAAAAGCACTGTTCTCGTTTTTCAAAGGTCCGATAGTCGCATGGTTTTTCGACTTTCTTTTGCAAAATTATAGAAGTACTTTGAGTTAGCCTTTATCGCTTCTATAGCGTCGTCTTATTTTTCTGTATGTTTCTCAATTAGTTCCTCTATGACGTCATCGATACTCCTTAGTTTATCATTTAATATTTTTCTGAAGTTGTTATCTTTACAGTTACTTAATTTTGCAGTCACTCATTTTCTCTTTCGGAACAATGACCTCTTTTGTCTCTCGAACCTGCTTCTCTTTCCTCTTTGTTGTATTTTTGGGACATGTCTTTCCACAATTTCTAACGTCTTCTCCTCTAAAGTCATTAGCATCTCTTCCGTTGTCTTGGCCTCGAAAATGGTTTTTCCAATCTATTACTTCCATGCTGGATGCAACATCTTCCCAGTTTACAGTTTTGGAGTGGAAATTAAAAATTTCGAATTTGCTTCTTTGTGTTGTTCGTGTTCTTTCCTTTCATGTTGCTTTTATATTGGTTGTTATTTCAATAATGTTGTGGTCCGATATTATAGTTGGGGATATTTCTACATTATCAATTAGGTTACTGTTGTTTGTGAATACCAAATCTAGGCAGTTGTTTTTTTCTTGTTTTTTGTTATTTCTTGCGTTAACATAAATTCATCAGCCAGAGCTAGTAGCATTTTTACCTGCTCCTGCTCTTCCCGTGTGACCCCCTTGTCCTGGTGTATACATATATTTTTCCTCTCCATTTATATTTCATGAATGGGAAATTAAAGTCACCACAGAGAAAAATATTTTGCGGTTGGAGAGTGTAGATCTTTTACTCTGTTTTTTACCTCTGCAATGGAATCTAAAAATTTTGAGGTTGGCGTGTTTGGGGGTCTGTACATTACAATTAGTACCATATTTAACTTTTTAACTTTTGATGCTACACATTCTCCGTAGCTGTTTGAGGTACATATAGTCATTTCTGCCATATGCCTTTGCGTGTGTAAATAGCACATCCTCCTTTACGTCTCACTGTTCTGTCGGCTCAGAGGATGTTATAGTTGTCAATTTGTATTTCTTTTTGTCAGCACAGGACTCCCAGCTTTCACAGTTCGCCTGGCAGTCGTTAGATGAGTTTCCGTGAGGCATGCAAAGTCTGCTCCGGCTTCTTGCATGAGTCCTTTCAGGTATAAAACTTTGTTCGGAGAATGGTTTGATTTAAAGCCCTGAATGTTGGCTAGGATTATTTTTATTTTTTCTATCGTTTTCGCATACAGGTGGTTCTGATTCGTCTTCCAAGGTGATGCCGGTTTCGTTGCCTTGTGGTCCTCCGAGAATTTGCTTTCGGATTCCTATATTTGTCAGCTGACTTTGTATTTGCTGAATAGTATTTAGCAGCTGAATTTTGTTGGCTACGTCTAAAAAATTGGTACCCTTTTTGATGTTCGTTTTTCCTGTTCACCCGTTACGTTCCTTTGAGGGTGGTGGTAACGGCATTTTTGTCCGTATTTGCACCTCTCATAACTTGCCTAGGTGTTGCAGACCGTAAGATAGTGGAACTTGCACTTCTTCTCAAATTTGCAGTATCCACTCGTGTAATGTGTGTTGCATATATGTGGGATGTGCATAGATGCATTGCCCATCCCGGTATCTGCAGTTCCCTTTTGCGTAGTATTTACTCATGGTATTTTCTACGCTTCTACTTCTTGTTTTCTTATTATTTTCAAAGTTCTTAATTTTGGTATTATCATTATTTTTCTTTGGCTGATTATTTCCTACATTTTAGTTGTCATCTTTTCATCATTTCGCTCGTTGGACAGTTTTACTGCCTCGCAACTTTTACTTATTTCTTTTCTTTCATCTATGTCTTTATTCCGTATTATATTGTTTATATTGTTATTCGCTATTATATTGTTATTCGTTATTATACTGTTATTCGTTATTTCGTCCTCTCCCTCATCCATCCGGTTTTTCGTTGGGACATTTCCGGACTCTTGTATCCACATTATTTAATTCTTTTTTGTAACACTCGAGTCTGCTATCTCCATTTCTTTAAATACCGCGAAGGAGTTTACCGTCTTTGTACATGCGCCACACAGAAAACTGATCCCCACGATCTGTTTCGCATTCGAGACAAGAGTTATTTCCCTATCATCCCAATTCATATAGATAAAGTCTTGCAGTTTTTGACGGAAATCGTATCGTATTGCAGCTTTTTCAGTTGTTTCCAGGTTACACAAATTTCAGATTAAGTGAGAATTTGGGCCCATGGCCATACTATTCATTAATTAGCGTAAAAAGAAATACCTACACAAATTCTTTATTTATTTTATTTTTTTTTTTTTCCTTTCTTTCTATTTCTTTCCTTTCGATGGTCGAGGGTTTTCTGACATTTGCGTTTTATGACCTTTTTCCTGCCTTGTTTCAAAATTTCTCGAATGCCAACCGTATTACGTTTTAAATATATACGTTAAACTGGTGATAATTTATGTAAACTGTATTGCACTTTCTTAATTTTAATGAATTTCACTTTATAATTTATATGCACAGATTCACTGATACTTTATACACTTTCGGGTGTAAACAGAATAAATCGCCGAGTAGTTTATTCCCTTCTTATTTGGGTGTTAATACAGAGAGAGACACAGCACGTCCATTCCCCACAAGGTACAAGCAAACATATATATGAAATGAAAATGAAAAGGTTTATTGGCAGACTATAGTCCATATGACAAATATTATTAATACAATGACAGTTCATATACTAAGGATAGAAATATATACAATTGATTAAAAATAATACTGTAATGTCGAAGTTAAGTGGAGCTACAGACAGACGTTTTCGTACCAAGAAGTCCATAGCTTAGAGGATAAATGACAGGACTCATGGATAGCTTGGATGATCGGGTTGGTTGATTTTTTAATTCTTTGCATTAGACTGTGTTGAGCACGTCTTGTTACCTCCGGGAAGCTCGGGACATTGCGGGTAGCAAACATTTGCGAAGCTGAACATCTCGGGGGGTAATTTATGTAAGAGTCTAAAAGCCCTGTTGTACAGCAAATTTAGAGTTCTGCCAGAACCTTTTTTGTAATTCACCCACAGTTGCTGTTCGTATATATTACTGCAGAAAGTACGAAAGAGAGTGTCTTTAGCTTCACTTGTACAGAATCGAAAGTTCCTTATGGTCATATTCGCTTTAGCACACAGGCTTCGAGATTGTTTTCTTATATCCGAGTCATCACTCAAGGAGCTGGTAATAGTTTGACCCAAATATTTAAACTCTTGTACTTCCTCAATTACTTCACCATTCATTTTAAACCTTATATCAGCTGGCTGATTACAACTTTTAGGATGAAATTGCATAAGCTTAGTTTTTGTAACATTAAAAAGAATATCATGTTTCTGCGAATACACTTCGCAGACTTTTAGTAGCCGATCCAGACCTTTAACAGAGGGACTTATTAACACCATATCATCGGCATAAACTAAGTTATTTATCCTTGTGTTATCTATACAACATCCCACTGTTGCCTCATTAAGTGAAGCAATTAATCCGTCAATATACACATTAAACAGCATAGGGCAGAGCAAGGAACCTTGTCTCACCCCGCAAGAGGAGCCAAAACACTCGGATAGTACATTGCCCCACCTAACCGTGAAAGATTGGTGGGAATACCAAAATTTCAATAAATTTAATATGTACATGGGAACCTTCCTGTCTTCTAGTTTTGCAAATAAAATATTGTGGTTCACCCTATCATATGCCTTACTTATATCTAGGAAACAGCTACAAATAGTTGAATTACTGTCAATGTATTTAGATATTGTTTCTTTAAGTACATAAATACACAGGTCAGTTGAGTGGGACCTTTTAAAGCCAAACTGATTAGGAGATGTCCATAGGAAATCATTTAATCGGCGTAACAAGAGTTTTTCTAGTAGTTTCGAGAAGCAGAAAGCGACAGCTATAGGCCTGTAATTATTGCTGGACAGAATGTCTCCGTACTTATTTTTGACCAGGGGCAAGATATATACCCTCATGAACTCTGCAGGGATATAGCTATGAGCAAGCATATATATATATATATATATATATATATATATATATTAGTGATGTAGCGGATGTCATTTTTTCACATCCGCGGATGCGGATGCGGATGAGGATGTTTGATTTCAACATCCGCGGATGCGGATGCGGATGCGGATGCGGATGCGGATGTCTAAATTTTCGTTATTTTTTAGGATATATTCGAGATTTGTTGTGTTTAACGTATATAATAAGTTATTATATAGAGAGAGCTGTAGCTATAATAGTAGTATAATTGATTAATTGTACAATAATTGCTGTACTTTTCTCTGAACATAAAATAATATCAAGCATCTAACTAATATAGAAATCAATTAGTGAATTCGTCTGCAAATAAATTCGTTATATTTTGTTGAGTTTCAGCCACAATTAGAAACCATAATTGTGTTACCAGGATGCGGGACGTGAACCCAACTCAAATGCACCCCCACCGACCTCTTTCCCCAACCTCCACCCTTATAGAAAGATCTTTAATTAGCTTGATAACTATTTATATTAAGTTTAAAGTTTTATTAGGCATATTTATAAATGAGTAATTAAAATAAAGTAAACTAAGATGTTCATCGTTTAATGTTCAAACTTAATTATAGGAAGGTTATGCTTAAGGAACATTAATTTTTCTGCCTTTTCTGCTGCCAGTCTGTTTCTCTTTTCATCATATATTAATCCAGCACTGCTAAATAATCTCTCGCTTGGTACGTTTGTTGGAGGACAGGCTAAATGTTTCCTCGCAAGTTTACTCAAGTATGGATAGATATTCTGCGTATTTTTCCACCAACTAATAGGATTGTCACATGCAGCCAGGCGTTTTTCTTGGTGATAGCTCTCGATCATTTTTACTACATCTTTTGACATCGCGTAGGTCTCGTCATTGCTGCTTGACTCAAGAAACTGAGAGACAGATTCTGTGATAGATTTGCTTGTTGAAGGTGTTGGTTCTGTCACTGAAACTTGTATTCTTTTGGTGGGTGGCGAAGCGACAGATTCAAGAGATTGAAGCTCTTCAACTGCTTTGCCAAGTGATGATTTAACTCGTTCTAATGTACTAGGTGAAAATAACTTAGCTTTGTAACGTGGATCTAAGTAGGTTGCAAGAGAGTAACTTCATACAAGAACAGCCTCTCGTCTTGTCGCTTGCATCACTTTTGCGCACAATGAACTAGTTCTATTAATATAGTAGAATTTGATAATTTCCGCTTATTAATGACGTTTTATCTCAACGGTCCACATCCGCACGACATCCGCAGTCCAAAGTGTGGATGCGGACGCGGATGCGGATGCGAGAAAATGTGCGGATGTTCCGCGGATGCGGATGCGGATGCGGATGTGACCTACATCACTAAATTATATATATATATATATATATATATATACACACACAGTATATACGTATGCTGTTGACAACCATGTATGTACAGTATATACCCATTCATATCGACTCATTTTGCAAGGGTAAACAGAGATGCCATCAGTTCGTGTTTGGTGTGCGCAGATTCGGTTTGAGAGCATCATCTTCTATGGAGACCTTGTTATAAAAATGTTAAAATTATTTCGAAAGAATGGCGAAAACGTTAAAAGAAATAAGAAACTGGTTATTGAACTCGATTCTAAGCCAATTTATCTCATTTCTCGGCCGTAATCTTCGGAATTCAGGAGCAATACCGTCCTTCATGTCAGTGGAAACCGTACAAAATGGGATGTCTGACGAGATCTTTGTCAAATCTTTTCCTTTTACACCGTAACAAATCATGGGAATGCGAGTAATTCAATCGAGTGTTTGCACAGACAACAGTAATTCACATTCATTTTGTCGAATTACTTAGCTTTCATTATTTTTTTTATCACGACCAATTTTCCCAGTATATGAAAGTGATAATAATGTATAATGGAAAGTCACAGTATACAGACACTCATGCAGTATATATACCCGTAAAAAAGCGTGACTAAATATCATTGAGATTTTCGTGTTTCTGAGCGGTATTTTAAAGTGTCGAATAGTTATAGCACGTCAGTAATATTCGCTTATTACGGCTGATCAAACGGATCAGAAATTCACTGAATTGAGGCTTGCGAAATTTCGATATATTGACCCATCGGATCGATAAGACCATAACATCGACACTCTAAGAACCTAACTTAACCTAACTTAATCTAACAACGTAAACTAATCTATGCTAAGCTAAGCTAACCTAACCTACAGTAACTTAATCTAACTCACAATATACTTGTCGATAGAATGTGAAGTAGGGCAGAGTTCTGATTAATCAGTTAATCATTGTTTCGAATTTAATCATTAATTAATAAAAAAATATTTTTAGAAAATGATGGGAAATGATTAATTTTTCTCACAATTTCATCATTTTACCTTAAATTCTGTAATGTATCATTTGAATTTGGCACCTTTTGGCATGTATAAACTGTCTAATCAGTTTAATTAGTTAATCATTGATTAATTAGAAAATTTCATCATTCATCACTTTTTCCTAAAAATGATTAATTAACCATGCCCTCATGTCAAGTCGATCAGATGTCGTAATCCTGTCGATACCACGAAAAAAAAGGCGTTTCTACCCTAAAAACAAACAAACAAACGAACGAACACACATAATAACAATGCTTTGGGTTGTTCAACTTCAAAACAACAAAAGTCACGTGACGCAGGGGACCTACACTTTTACCTGGGATCCCAACCCTGCATCCGAGGGTCGCTACATCATCTAAGTCAGGGGTCACCAACCTTTTTTTTGTTCACCGCCCACTTTTACAATTTTTTGAAAATTAAAAAAGCTTATCGCCCACCTTAGATCAAAAAGAATAAATCAACATAATCGATAAAATAAATAATGAAATAAATGTTTAATTACCTTTAATGTGAGCCCACTAGTGGGCGCGACCGCCCAGGTTGGTGACCCCTGATCTAAGTGGAGTGGACAGTTCCCCATCCAACTGGTGAACAGACCCAACATCGCTTAACCTCGCTGATCTAACGGAAGCGGTATTGTGACGTGGCTACGACGTAGTAACTTCGATATTCAAAGGAACAAATAAACAGTAAATGCAGTGCCATCCATGCATTCCAAGAGTTTAGTTTTGATGTAATCTTCCACTGTTTACATTTTCTCTTATTCCTTCCAACACGATAATAATTATCTACCTTTTTTTGAGTTGTTTTCAAATGAATTCACTTATGAAATCGTATTCATTAATCAAACTGGGGGGGGGGGGGGAATCTGTCCCAGTTATGTTCTTCAGAATGAAATTCGTGTAAATGATTAATATACAGTGTCCCAAAATTTTTTTTACACATCATATCAACATATATATCAATAAGCAAACTAGGCGGATAGTAAATAGATAGCAAATAGGCTTCTTTAATGTTTAAATGTTCGAAATATCAGCCAGCAGCGTCAATACCTTCATGGTTGTGCTGTTTACTTTAATGTTTTAAATGTTCAAAATGTCCGCCATTAGCATCAATACATTTTTGACAACGTCGCGCAACAGATCAGCATACTGTTCGGATTGTTCGGAGTGGAATGTTGGCACAGGCTATTTCAATTTCGTGTCTCAAGGCCTGTAGTGTCCTTGGTTTTTCAGCATACACAGTGTTCTTCAGAGTGCTCCACAAGTAAAAGTCTAAGGGTGTTAAGTCGGGAGATCGTGGTGGATACTCCGTACATCCCCTACGTCCTATCCATCTTCTAGGAAAACAAACATTGAGAAAATTTCTAACGTCATTGTGGTAATGTGGTGGCGCGCCATCCTGTTGAAAGTAACACTCTTCTTCCAAAAAAAGAGCTCTGATTGAAGGTACAATGTTGTCTTGCAGCATTGATAAGTAAGCAGCACCTGTGACAGTGTCCTCAAAGAAAAATGGCCCTATCAGTCCTCTGGAAGACAGACCACACCACACTGACACTCCTGGTTGATTAAGTGCTCGTTCTTCTGTTACGTTTGGATTTCCGGTGGCCCAGTACACACAGTTGTGTCGATTGATAGTACCATTAAGTTTAAAAGTGGCTTCATCGGACCAAACAATGAAATCAGGAAAAGATTGTTTTTCATCACACATGTGCAAAAACCATGTGCACAAAATTCTTTTCGACGATCTGGATCGTCCTCATTCATTGCATGGAGCAGTCTAGGTATGTACGGTTTCCACTTTTCACGTCGCAAAATGCGATGAACGCTGGATTTAGAAACACCAGTCTCACGAAAACATTGCCTTGTAGACTTATTTTGAGAGTTTGTGAAGGCCTGTAACACGGTCTCAACGCTTTCATTATTTGTTGACGTTTTGCACCTCTCCGTCAGTCTCAAACGTATCACGTAATCTTGTAATTGTTACCCGTGATGGTGGTAATGTTCCAAACTCATTTCTCCAATGTCTCTGTACCTCAGCCACATTCTCCGTCTTCCAGTAGTGCTTCAGAATCCACTTACGTTGCTCAGACGATAACTGCAATGCCGACATTTCCTGTAACAAGGGATACTACTGTTATTTAAGTACAATACACCATTACTTTACTACTATACTACTATTACTAAGTACTATAAATATACTAATACATCAGCGCATATTACTATCATCTAAAGTGTGCATGTTGATATATATATATATAGGGCGTCCCAAAAAAATGTATACACACTTTAACAGCTGATAGCTCAATTGATGTTTCTTTCTTTCCAAGTTAAACCCATTAGAATTAATAATGGCAGTCAGACTAAGCTTTGAACAAAGGAAATTCATTCTAAAATGCTACTGGAAGTGTGAAAACGCAGTTGAAGTGCAAAGACAGTTTAGGAGGGAGTTTCAAACAGATCCACCAACGCGACTTACCATCACTCGAATTAGAGATAAGTTTGAAGCTGATGGAACTGTTCAGAATGTCCACAAGAAGCGTTCCGGAAGACCACGGACATCGACAAGCCCCACAAAGCAAGAAAGAGTACTGGAAACGTATCACCAAAGTCCAAGAAAATCTGTGCGGCAAGCGAGTCGTGAGGTAGGAATTTCAGAATCGTCTGTCCAACGCATTTTGAAGCGCTGTCAATGGAAAAGTTACATTCCAAGATTAGTCCATGCTATTAATGAAGATGATCCGGACCGAAGAGTGGAGTATTGCGAGTGGTACTTGGCACGATGTGGATGTGGATTGGACGAAGGGGTTTCGTAGAATACCCTCAGCGTTCACCAGACCTCACACCACAAGACTTTTTTCATGGGGATACTTAAAAGACAAAGTCTACGCTATAAAACCTGCAACAGTCGCTGAATTGAGAGCAGCCATTGAACGAGAATGCACACAAATACCAAACGAAATGTTTCGTGATGTTTGCGATTCCATTGCTTCGCGTTATCAGCAGTGCCTGGACCAGAACGGACGTCAGTTTGAAAACAGGCGTTGACTAAACAATTAAATAATGTCTGTAGATTCTATTACATTTTGAAAATGAAATGTATTTTAATAAACACTGCCTTTATAAGTATTTAAAGTGTGTATACATTTCTTTGGGACGCCCTGTATATATGTTAATATGATGTGTAAACATTTTATTGGTATACCCGGTATATTAATAAAAGAGAGGTATGAGGGTAAGAATTGTATGTAAATCATCTAAACCAGTGGTTCTTAACCGGGGGGGCGCGCCCCCCTAGAAACAGGAATTTCTCTAATTGTATTTGTTATTCTCTTAACGAGAGCATGGGCTAATATTGAGAAGTTATTGAGAATGTTATTTTGATTGAAGGGGGGCGTGGAGGGAAGGACCAATTCCTAGAGGGGGCATGGTAGTAAAAAGGTTAAGAACCACTGATCTAAACTCATAAATATATATATATATATATATATATATATATATATATATATATACATATAAATATAAAGTATATGGTAGCAGTAACGTATAGAAATGATGGGAAACTCATGATAATGGAAAATAAATAAAGATTACGTAATTGCTCAGAAATACAGAAAAAAAAAGATTAAAAAAAAATAAATAAAGACGTTTTAAAATTTTAGCGTCGTCGCTTCATTTTCGAATGTTTACATCTTGTTTCGACAAACTTCAGGATTTCAGCTTATTATTTGCTCAACATGAAGCGACACTAAAATTTTAAGAAAATGTCTTTTTATGTATTTTTTGAGCAATTACTTTATCTTTATTTATTTTCCATTATAATGAGTTCTCCTCATTTCTATACATTATATATATATATATATATATATATTAGTGATGGATCGAGTGGTCGGTTTTTCACAACCGCGGTTGCGGTTGTGTTTGCGGTTGTCGAATTTTTTCCAATCGCGGTTGCGGTTGCGGTTATCATATACTGTACTAGGAAAAATGCGTAATTATTAACTGGATTTAGCCACTATAGTGCGATTTAGCCACACTTGGTACATAATATATACTAAATAGTATTTATTTAGTAAATACCTTATGTTGAACACAAGTTTTGCAATACACTGCTACCGCTATTTGTGTGTTGCAAAACTTGTGTTCAACATAAGGTATTTACTAAATAAATACTATTTAAATGAAGTATATTCTAAACTTATATAGCTATTATGAAAGAATAGGTCAAATTAATTAAAACCATATTTTGCACTAAGTGTGTTACCAGGCGATTTTAGTTTGAAGAAAATTAAATAAAAATAAATGTTACTTCATGGAGCTCACAGAGTAATAACTTAGAGCGCAGTTTAAACCAATTTTACTACGGCAGCCGTATGACGTCACGTTTAAGCACGCATAAGGAGACCCATCATTTTCTTTTTAAAAAAAGAAATATTTCTAATTAACCTAAAATTAAAATTAACTAAGCTTTTACAACCGCAACCGCACTTATGGAACGGCGGTTGCGGTTACGGTTGCGGTTGTGAATTTTGTGCGGTTGTAGTGCGGTTGCGGTTATTCGATCCATCACTAATATATATATATATATATATATATATATCGAGAAGGTTGAAAAATCGCAGCACAAAGTGTTTGAAATTGTCATTGGGAAAAAATGTTTTGTACAAAATTTTCACGAGATGAAATTTTTCCCGAGATGTTCTGGAAATCTTTTTGTCAATTTTAGAGATATCACCAATTATTGTGGTTTGTGACGTAGCCCCAGTTATAATGCAGTTAGAT